>JAMLFT010000373.1:0-44692 GCA_026544285.1 Pachyrhizus erosus
AAAATAATTTGATCTCTTCTTTAAAATAATATATAAAATATCATTAAATAAATATTATATCATAAATATATAACTCTAAATACTAAGATAAAATTATTTTATATATTCTAAATTAGCATTCTAAATACAATTATGTTTAATCAACAATGACCCATTTACATAAAACATAAAATAGAAAATAATAAATTAATACAATAACTAAATTATATATTTTATGAGAAAAGTTTAATGATAATTGATAAAACAACTCAACTATAATTGTTATTAAATATATTTTTTATTTATCTTTTAAAGCATTTTACATTAAATTTTAAAAAGTAAAACAACTAAAATTTACCCGTTTTATAATGGACTTTGGCCGGTTATTACCTAACTTCGAAAATAGTTCCATTTTTTAAAGTTAATGGACCGGTACACATAGGTAAATAATAATTGATAGCAAGGACCAATGATGAATTAATCGATTTGTACTTGGTCACATACCAGTATGATAAAATGCATATTGCATTTATTAGATCAGAACAAAAATACCAACTTGATGCCTCTACAAACAGGAAACCTTGAAATATATACGGACACGCTGAAATCAGTTATCAGAAGAACACGACTCAAAAATCTCAATACAAGAGTGACTTACATAAGAAAACTAATGAATAAATAAATCGGCTGTTGACATGCACATTGAACCATCATGCATGTGCTGAGCTCAGTTCATTCAATTTGACGCGAATATAACCAACACATGCATTTGTGCTTTCACATCATCTACTCATGATGAGCACTAGCTGATTCTGCTTTCTCAGTATTAGCTAGGTCTGCTTTGTCATGATGGAATCGCACCACAATGCATGTAATGTTATCTGCACTCCCACGAGAAAATGCTGCTTCTGTTAACTTTCGAGCAGCTGCCTCAGGCTCCACTTCTGTGCGGGCAAGAGAAACAGCATCCTGAACATACAGAGAATAGATATGGAATATCAAATGGAACAATAAGAACACTTGAACCAAGTTTAACAGATGAGCGACTAAACATGTCGTATCAATCAGAGCATTAGACGACACATTAGGCACCCTGGAAAAATAGAAAGTATATTACATGATGTCACAGGTTCATTTCATTCCCACTATTCCTAATCCTTGGCAAACATAACTGCATTTTCCCTGGTACAAAAAACAAGCTTCTGCAAACATAAAATAATGTCATAAGCCCAGGAATAGAAGTATTTAATTTTCATTTGCGGTCACAATAGCCTCGGTGAGACCAATAATAGTTATACTGATACAGTTAAGGATGGCAATAAAGAACCCTTAAAACCCTATACTAAAACACCTGCTGTCCATATTGAGCTACTTTCCATGGAGCATAGCATGTCCAAGAAAGAAGTAGAACTGTAGAAGTCACAACTCAAACAAACAATCCCTCACTAGATCCCCAAAACCCAAGCACATACATGCTTTCTTTTTTCTTTCCCTTTCCAGACTCCCAACTTATATGTTATTTTATGATAGGTAATCCTTTTTAGTCCACTGGACACTACTTTTGAAAACGTATTGTTAGGATATAAGGAGAAGGGAGAGTTAGTTAAGCCAATTAGAATATCAATTAGTTTCTGGACAGCAGAGATGCATCATTCTTCCAATAATTTGTTTCTGGACAAAGGAAAATTTGGCATTCTGCAGTGGGTTTGATTATGTATGCAATGGGCAAAGATGGCTTCTATAGTGCAAGTATTGTTGAGACCTTTGGACCTAGGTTTGTCCATGGAAGACAGCAAATATGAAACCAATATCGAAACCAACAAAACCAGGTTTACCCATGAAGTTTCATCGCAGAACAAAAATGGTGCTATGAACTTGAATTTCAAACTAGGTGGCAGAATTTATATTGCTAAACTTCAATGCTTGTGTAGTTGATGACATGTTAAGAGAAGAGGTGTAAAGACACTGTAGCATCACTCATGGAGGTCTAGATTATTCAGAATTTGCTTTCTTCCCGACCTTCACTACAGCAACCAAACTCAACCCTGCATGCAAGGGCAGTGGTTGTTCCTCGCTAAGCTACAATGGATGCAATTATCTTCCAGCAATTGAAGAAAACTTGAGAAAGTGTGTCATTTCAATGTGCAATTTCAGTTTAAAAATTTCAACCTTGAGGACAAGGTTGATTTTTAGGAGGGGTGCATTGTTCAAATATAAGGAAAACGGTGAGTTCATTAAGATAGTTAGAATATTAATGAGCTAGTTAGTTAGAGAGATTATGAGGAAAGTTATCTTCCCTATTCATTGTTCTTGTCATCTTATTTAATAAAAATCTTTCTTTTATTTCTCATTTCAATTCTTGGTTCCTAACAATTCATCAATGTTAGGAAAGATAAGAAATGCCAAAAATTGAAATGAGAAAGAAAAGAGTGATTTTATTGAATATGATGAAATAAATAGGAGAGAAATCTCTTCTCCAAGGATTTCTCCTTTTACAAAAAGATAATGCTCAATCTACAAATGGACAAATTTGAATGACTCTTTCCCCTTACATCCTGTCATTGTGAATTGAGCATTAGCTCTTTGTGAAGGAAAAACTCTTGGAGGAAAGTTACCTTTCCTATTCAGTGTTCTTTACATCCTATTCAATAAGAAAATTTTCTTTTCTTTGTCATTTAAATTCTTGGTTCTTAACAATTCCTTGTTGGGAACCAACAATTCAAATGAGAAAACAAAGAAAGATTTTAAACAGGAGAGAAATCTCTCCTCCAAGGGTTTCCTCCTTCACAAAAGATTTCTCCTTTCACAAAGATATAATGCTCAATCTACAAACGAATAGATTTGAATGACCCTTTCTCCTTACATCCTGTCATAGTAAATTGAGCATTGGCTATTTGTGAAGGGGAAACTTTTGGAGGAGACTTATCTTTCCTGTTCATTGTTCTTTTCATCTTATTTAATAAAAATCTTTCTTTTCTTTCTTTGATTTCTTGGTTCTCATAATAATTGAAATGAGAAAGAAAAGAAAGATTTTATTGAATATGATGAAATGAATAGGAGAGAAATCTTTCTTGCAAGGGTTTCCCCTTCACAAAAGATTTCTCCTTTCACAAAGGGATAATGCTCAATCTATGAATGAACAGATTTGAATGACCTTTTCCCCTTACATTATGTCATTGTAAATTGAGTGTTGGCTCTTTGTGAAGGGAAAACCCCTTGGAAGAGAGTTATCATTCCTATTTAGTGTTCTTTTCATCATGTCCAATAAAAAAAATTCTTTTCTTTCTCAATTCTATTCTTGGTTCTCAGCAGTTCATCATTGTTAGGAACCAACAATGCTCAATTTCTCCACCAAGGGTTTCGCCCTTCACAAAAAATTTCTCCTTTAACTAAGAGATAATGCTCAATCTACAAATGAACAAATTTGAATGACCCTTTGCCCTTACATCTTGCCATTGTAAATTGAACATTGGCTCTTTATGAAGGGGAAACTCTTGGAGGATAGTTATCTTTCCTATTCATTGTTATTTTCATCTTATTTAATAAAAAATCTTTCTTTTATCTCTCATTTAAATTCTTGATTCCTAACAAAATAGTTAGGAACCACCAATTGAAATGAAAAAAAACAAAAAGATTTTATTGAACATGATGAAGTGAATAGGAGAGAAATCTCTCCTCCAAGGATTTCCCCCCTCACAGAAGATTTCTCCATTCACAAAGAGATAATGCTCAATATATAAATAAACAAATTTGAATTACCTTTTTCCCTTGCATCCAATCATTGTAAATTAAGCATTTACTCTTTTTGAAGGGGAAACCCTTGGAGAAGAGTTATCTTTCCTATTCATTGTTCTTTTCATCTTATTTAATAAAAAAAATTATTTTCTTTATCATTTCAATTGTTAGGAACCAACTAAAATAGAAAGAAAAGAAAGATGTTATTGAATATGATGAAGTGAATAGGAGATAAATCTCTCTTCTAAGGGTTTCCCCTTTCACGAAAGACTAATCAATATCCTAACTACATTAACTAACTCCCCTGTCTCATAGTTCTAACAATAGCACCCCTTCTAGAAAAGCAATTTTGTCCTCAAGATTGAAAACAGCCAATTGATAGCAGATTGATTTCATGTGACTCTTTTCCCAAATTCTACTTGTACAACATCTTTATCCCAATTTGCATCTTTTGACAAAAAGACTTTTCGTTGATCTTTGTAGTCAACTGAATCACATTGTAGCCACTCTTTGGTTTTCCTTTGTTTGCATTATGTGTTGGGCCAAATGTGCTCTTGGCTGGGACCAGTGCAGTTTAACCTTGACTTGAGGTGGTTGAGGGTTGTATATGGCCCATTGTTGGAGTTCAAAACAGATCCAATTCGACCCCTTGGGAGGTTTCCAAGTTGAGACATTGGTGTCTTTGATGAGGAACTCTTCAACAACCAACTCCACATCTCCAGTGCCTTTGACAACAATGTCTACATCTGATGATCTTTTATTTGATGGTTCCAAGGATGATGATGGGCTGATTGGCTCTTCCTCAAAGAAAACAGGCTCCTTCTTTGGCTTCAAGGATTTTGATGATCTCTCTATCTTGATCTTAGTCAAAACTTTATTGTACTATTCTATTTCTAGTTCTTGATGTAACAGAGACATGGTGTCCTTCTTTTGTTTCTCCCTCTGTAACCACCAAAGGTGGCTAACTACACCTTTCTTGTCCAAGAATAAATCTATGAATCATCACAACATTCTGACCCACACCCTTCCATGGTCTTCTTGACATGCTTAGTTGAATGAGGATTGGTCTCCTATTGAGTGCTTTGCTTACTTGTGAGCTTGCCCTTCAACATGATGTCTTGTTTATGCATCCCTCTTTCCAACCACATCTTTATCTCTTTTATTCCTTCAATTTTCTTGAAGATGTGTCTCCACCCTTCCCTCATCTTTCACTCTTTTCTCTTCAAGAATTATTTCTTGACTCTTTAGTATCTTGTGCAGTTTATGCTTCAACTCTGAAATGCTTGCCTTGCAAGAATGATGCTACAATCCACACAAATTGACTGCCTTCCTCACAGACACCTTTAATGACCTATCCAGTTCTGGTTTGATTTCTTGCTTCTTCACCAACTGCTACAACATTTGGTTAAGCTTGGAAACATTGTTGGTCCTCTCTTTCAATAACACTATGGAAGTCTCCATTTCTCCAATGGTCTCCATTTGAAATTGTTCTTGCTTCGAGGTAGTCAATCTTTCAAAGACATGGAAAATTACTCCCAATTTGAATCTAGGTTCTCTTAGAACCAATAATAGAACTAAAGCTTTGACACATCCTTTATGCTCATGAATGTCACTTACAATGTATCAGATGAAGATTTTTCTTAAACTTCAAAGAATTTCTCAGCCCTAGCAATCCACCCAATAGGGTCTACCTCCATAAAGACTAGCAGTTCCCCTTTCTTTGCCCAAATGTGCACTTCCTCCATCTCTAACAATGACTCTCCCTCAATTGGACCAATTGTTACAAACCAAGAATTGAAATGAGAAAGAAAAAAAAAAGGTTTTTACTGAATAGGATGAAAAGAACAAATAGAGAGAAAACACTCCTCCAAGAATTTCCCTTTACAAAGAGTCAATGCTCACTTTACCATGACAAGAAATCTGAATCTTTCTCATTCATCTTTCCCTATTTATAGCTAAATAACGCCTCTGACTAACTAACTAACTCATTAATTCTAACTATCTTAACTAACTCTTCCTTCTTCTCATGAACTAACACATAGAAGTTGATGAGAGATCTTAGGAAGGATGACATTGTTCCACTCAACAAAACATGGACCTTAATGTTATTTTTCTTGTTGGAGAAAACATGGACCTTTTATGTTCATTATTTTCTTGTTTCTTTTACGGGCTTTATAACCTATTACGATAATCCACTCATGCCTTAAAAGATATAAATATAGGAGACATCAAATATGCACATATGAATAAAATGCATGACAAAGAAGGAAGACAAAGCTTACGTCATTCTCTACTACATCCCAGAGTCCATCACTTGCAAGAATAAGTAGTTCAATTTGTTCATCTATCACCTGGTCCTGAAAACATAAGAAAGACAAATTACATTGTCAAACTATTATCACTTATCATTTTAACATCACTCCAACAAAATACACCTAAATCACACATGGCTCCAACAAAATACACCTAAATCACACATGGCTCCAACAAAATATTAAATAGATACACATGCTAAGTTTACTATTCTAAACTAACCTATTAAGAAAACTCAGTTAAAGAAATTACCTTATACACATGATTTTAGTGATTTTTTGAACAATCTATTAACTTCAACTCACTAACAAGAAAGGGAAGAAGACTAAAATACTCTAAAATACAATCTACATATTATATAACTCTATCATTGTAAGATACTCTAAGAAATTATCAAGATATTATTGATATTCCATATATTCTAACTCTCCCCATGAAGCTATAAAGCTTACTGATCTTTAAGTTTGTTGTAAATATACCCATTTACAAAAAAGAAGTCAAACAACATTGGCCAAGATAGAAGTTTGGTCCCCTATTTACATTTTTTTGTTTCCATTTGGGGATGAGATTTTGTTAACTTTGGGGATTGTAGTGAAATTCTCTACCTCTTACCATCCTGTTCGAAATTCAAGACCCTTGAGGGCAAGGGTCTTCTTTTGGAGGATGGGTATTGATATGTAAATATAAATAAGAAAAGGATGTTAGTTAGTCAGCTACTGTTAGTAGGATTTTTTGGCTGTTAGGTAGCTTCCTATAAATAAGGTTGGGCTGTTATATGTTAGAGGGAGATTCGATGTAAACTGCATGATAATAACAGAAGTGCAGTGCACAAGTTCTTTGACCTCACTGTTTCTCTTCTCTTTCCCTCTATCTTCTATTCTGTTTTCTTCTCACTTCCCCTCTATCTTTCTCTGTCTTACTGTTTATTTCTCTTTCCCACCAAAATTCTATAACACAAGAAAATGCCTAATTAGTAACTTCTAAATTAATAACAGGTATTAAACTTTGATACATGTTTTGGGAATATGATTATGCTAAATTGAGTATTTAATTTGGCCCGTGCAAGCTAAAATTGTGTTATTATTAAACTTTATTCGACCAAGTTATTTCCTTCTACAACTATAAAGTTACTAATTATCCATACAGTGAAAATAATTATTAGAGTGAACCATCTCGAGCTCTTAATAGACTACAAATTTTCAGATTGCAAACCGTAATCAAGGATCACCTGGATCTCAGGTTCTGCTACAACAAACTGCTTCAACATGCGGTTACCAAAGGCACGAGACATTGCTAGCACCCCTCCTACCCTCCAAGTACCTGACCAGCAAAAATAAACAAATGTAACTATCACCTGCCAAACAAATCCTTCCATCCTTTGGATGGTTGACCTTGCTTTAAGGTGAAGAAGATATGAAGCATATGATTCCATTTAAGTATAAGTTTAGAACATGGATACTAATTATATAAATCAATGTCAACACTAAATAAGTCAACACCTACTTGAACAACTGATTTCTTTAGTGAAACATGGAACATGTAATACAAATGTTTAAGTTTATTTGTCCTGAAGCACAGCAGTTATCAATCACTAAATGCCCATGATATATATTGATGCATGATAGTAAAAAATATGATCTTATAAGATCACATGGGATTTTGTAGGCCCCCCAGCAATCCTATCATGATCAAATTTGTTCTGGAGAGATCATGTGGGATCAACATGTTATCAAACAATCTCACCATGTAAACCAAAATGTCCATTTATGAAACAGGCCAGAGAACCAACTCGATTTTAAAAAAACCTTTCACATCCTATTTCCTCCTCCCATTTTGATTTGCCCCTTTGCACCCAAACCTTGAAACTTCTTGTGCTGACCTGCTACAACCAAGAATCAGTGATGGCAGTTTGATTTCTTTTCTGCTGTTGTTCGGTTTGTTCTGCTAGAAGGCTTCCTGATCTGCTTGTTCCCCCACACAGTCTGTGATCTGTTTGGTCTGATATTCTCTGGGTGCTGGTTCAGCTAGGTTTTTGGTTTAATCAACACCTGGCCATTTGGATACTGCATTGTTTTTCTCTCCTTCCTGCTTCTCTACGTTAGTGCTGAATTGACTGGGATTTTGCTTCTTTGACCTTCACTGTTTTGCTGCATTGAATGATTTGCTAGAGTAGAGAAGAGATCAAGAGTTGGGCTGTTTTCTTTTGGTGTTTTGAGTTTTATTTGGCATATTCCTTCTATATTTGGAGTTAAATTGCAATGTTAGCTTATGTTGTGAGTTTTTGACTTATACAAGTCATATGTGACCTTATCCACTTTCAGTTTAAGTTTTAACTAAATGTTAATAGCAATTTAAATGCAATTTTTCTTATTTATGTTATTTAATGTGCAGTTATGCACAAAAATACGTATGTATATATTTTTATATTTTAGGCAGGAACATACAGTCCATATTATTACACAACTTAAGTGTTCCCTCTCCCTTTCCAATCCAATCCTAGGTAGAATCTTTTGGCTACCTTGTACTGATGTGATTAATGAGTTATATTTTGTTCAAGAGTAGCGAAAGAAAATTTAATCAAAGGACTGAATCAATGAACTTCTATAAATTTCCATGTACTCATATAAGATAGAATGAGAGATAACAAACATTTTACTGATAAAAGGTGGGGAAATATTTGGCATGGCCATCAGCCACAACATACTTTCATGCTTATTATTATGCCAAGTTGCTAATATAACCCCTCTGATAAAAACAATCCAAGATGGAGTCAGCTCAAGCTTCTAATGTCACCATTAAATTACTTCAAATCTCAACTCTGGCCAAAGAAAACATGGGGGAAATCCCCATCAAAAACTGACCCATGCCTGTTGTATGTTGCACTAAATGTACCAGAAGCAGAATATCAACAGCAGAACTATTTAATGAGACTATTTATATGCCTGAAATATTGTATCTCACCTGCCCACATGACAACACCACCAGCATTCTCGATTCTCTTCCGCTCATCACTTCTATTTGGTTTTTGATCCTCAGAGAGAGCAATTGCTGCCAAAAGAAAAACAATTAGTTCATGATATCACTCTTATTTCCAAAACATATTCAAATATAAGAGAAAATTTATCAAATGATCAGACAAGAACCCTTGTCTGAAATGCTGTATCTTCCATATGATCTCTGTGTATAAGATACAAACATTTTTTTCATTTTAAAAAAAGAAATTTGACTAATACCAAATACTGCATCAGAATTTATTAAAGGTTATGAGAACTTAAACTCTATCAGTATTATAGTTATTTAATAGTGATCATAAATTGACAAAATCATAAAATAGTAGGTTATATAATAGTACCTTTACCAGCTTTTGATACTATAGTCCTAGAATCTCCAACATTAGCTACATAAAGATGGTTATCAACCAAAACTGCTGTTGAAGCTGTAGATCCGTCATCCCTGAAGGTGTCCTTTTCAGAATCCAGAAAATCAGCATCAGTCTGTTGATAAGTTTCACCTGCAAGCTTGCAGAGGTTACTATAATTGCAAAAACTCATAATGAAAGATCAAAAGCATTCCATGCAGGAATCTGGCAGCAGACCCCATAAGGAAATATGACAAACACATGATGGATGTGCATTAAACACTTTCAACAATGTTGGAATACACAAGAAAGCATTAACAAATAATAAACAACAGATATTACAACAAGACATTCATTGAAATAAATGAGAGAAAGCAAACACACTTATAGCCAATTTGACATCCGTCAAAAATTTTGGATGCTTCAAGAGATTATTGAAAAGATGCTCCTTTAAATACTCAGCAGCACGAGAACCACCATGCCCTGTACGGAATTTTAAAAATTTATTAAGGCATATTACCAAAACCGCATAACAGATGAACACATGCGCAATCACTGAGATTATAGAACTATTTTTCTCCCATGTAAGTGATGATAGAAGAAAATCTTACCATCAAATATTCCAAATAAGCATATTGATTGGCCACCAATCTTCAATGTCTTAATATCATAAAAATCCTCCATTGTCATTCTCTTCCCCCTAAAACTTGAATACCCACAACCAAGTCTTCCATCTTCACTGCCAAATAAAAATTCGGTGAAATAAGTACCATTTGAATTGGATCACAGAATAGATCAGCAAAAGTATAACATACAACACCAAATCCAACCAACCAAGCAAATTAAATTATTCATTAATGCCCTGACTAAAATTTTACATCAATTTGTATTGTAGTATGGGTGATTAAAGACAAATTCAGCTAAGAAAATTACAAGGATTAGAAAGAAATATTATGAATTTAACTCCTTGATTTCAACTTTCAAGTACAAGTTATTAAAATTCAGACTTCCACCACAATAACAGTATTACCTTCCACAAAAAGAACTTGACCTTTTAAGGGAGATTTCTCTAACAGATATATTCATTATATTGAGGCATGGAGTGTTTAGCTCTATTTATGTTTTCTTTTTATCGTCATTGTTGTCCTGTGTTTTGTTCCCCAGTCTCCACCTCGTAGGAATAAGGATTTTTGTTGTTACTTTTATTGAGCAAAAAGAAACACAGTTCAATAAACAAAAGATTAAGCCAGCACATCAACCTAATGATTTAAGAACCCTTGGAAATGGCCACCCATGGTGTGTGTTTTTTTATTGCACTAAACCTTCCTAAAATCACTTCCTTACAAATAAAATACTAAAATAGGTCACCAACTTTCACAGTTGGGCCTTCAAAAATTCCATTAGACCTTTGTAAATCTTGCTTTCAACAGCCAAAGGTTATTTGGCAAGTGACATCATCTTAACACCCTCTCTTGTTTTCAAAATTTTCCATTATCTTGTATAAACTAAAATAAATTTCGATCACTTTTTTGGTCAGTTGATGTAGTCAAGAACAACTTTCCTTACAAGGTCAAACAAAAAGCACTTCCAGATAACAGTCTTAAACATAAAACTGATTCTTTCAATTCTTCAAATCTAAAATCTAACAACCCAAGTTAGAGGCTGTTGGAACTCCTAATCTTATAAATGCTTAACTCCAAAGGCCAACAGAGATGTTAAACCACAGCACCAAGGCACCAAAGTGAAGATTCCATCTATGGCCATCAGAACAGATATACAGTTTTCAACACGTCAGCACAAGTTGAAAGCAAGTTGCGAGAATCATATTCACCTTTTCCACCCTCCACTGGCAAACCGACCGTCATCATCTTTCTCTGGCATCATATCAACAAGGGGTCTAGCCCTTGACATAGAACCCGTATCAACCATCATCCCTGTGATTGTCTTGTATTCACGAATTGGCCTATAAGAAAAACTCCGAACTGCCCGCAAACTCCTCCCAAATCCGTTGATTTTCACTCTGTTGGCGAAGGTTCCAGCTTGGATAACCAGAGACCGTACACAACTGCTGCATACCATCTAACCGATACACCTAGCAAATCACACAAAATAACACACAAATACTCTCATATTCATCAATAATTGAACTCTAACGTAAAACAAATAAAAAAGAGACTAAAAGGAAAAGGAAAAAAAAAAAAAGGCAAGTTCACAAATTCACACACCACACTGAATAATCATAATCATCGTCATTATTAATCAATATAACTCTCCAATCAACAGAGTCTCGTGAAATAAAAACAAGTACGAGAATCCAACCTTTTATTATTATTATTAAACTCTCTAAGCTACTGTAAACATCGATTCCAAAAGCAAATTCAACACAAAATTAGGAGAGAATTGAGGAATCAAGGATTGAATGTTCGAATTCGAATTCGAATCCGATATGAAGCGGATCGGATCAAAAACGTGCCAGGAATCCGAATCCGGATCGAGTAAAGGTTGGGAGAAGAATCAAATCATGTAGAGATAGTATCTGTTTGGGAATCTAGAATGCGAACGAAACCCTAGAGAGAGAGGTTAGAAGAGAAGCATTGCGAGATTTGGCAAAAGAGACAGAGGGAAAAGGAGAGGGGGTAAGAGAAAGAAGAAAAAAAAAACTAAGATAGCAACGTGGAAGTCTAACAAGTACTCGTACTCATATTCTGTTACGCATGAAATTACTCACTGGCACCTACTGTTACATGACTATTGTATCAATAATATGTACCCACTCTTATACTACAATAATATATGAATATATGTTTACGTACCTGATATCACTCCTATTTTTCATTCAAAATCTTGTGTGTTCTCGTATCCATCAAATAAAAAGAAAAGTGATGTATATTCTTTTAGTGAACCGAAACCAATCTATAAATGTTTATTAAATATATAACTTTTCATACCAATCTATATTTCTTTTGCCCTATTTTGTTTGACATTTTTAATAAATGTATATAAAAAATATATTAATATTTATTATAGATTTAAAAAATTAGTTTACAAAAATATTTTAAAATAAAATATTTCAAACATATGTAAGCAAATTATATATGTGTGTGTGTATATATATATATATATATATATAACAGTCTATATATACTGGTCTCGAATGTATATAATATTCAATTAATTTTATTATTTATATTAACTAAATATTATATTTAATAAATTTAATAATTAATACTATATCTCATAAGCATTTATTAAATCTAATGAATTATTTAATTTAACTTAATTAATATATTATTTAATTATATGATCAAGTTAGTTAAATATTAAATTTAATAATGTAATAAATAATACTATATAAAACATTTTCTATTTTAAAATATGTTTTGTAAAATATTTTTTTAAAAAAATAAAATAATGAAAATTTTAATTTATATATGTTTAGGTATTAAATTTTCAATGTTCACTTTAATATTTAACTTGTACGATACCGTGCCTCCGCAAGGGTGACATCCGCTGATACACACGTTGTGAAAGCAAATTAAACAATGATATATATATTGAATTCAGTGAGATGAATTCTATTAAATATGTTTTTTGGGTAAGCACATGTCTGAATGAAGAATTTGAAAGACAGGTATAAATGGAATTGTAACAGTTAGAGTCAACAGCAATTGCAGGAATGTGATAGTTGTGGATGCACATTAGGACACTGAACTCAGACCATATGACTGTGCATTAAAAAGTACATGAGATTTCAAAGAATCAAATTATTTGATTTGAACATTATGCTAAATAGAATGAGGAATAGAAGTGAAAAATTGGTTTGTCAAAATAAAGATTATTTGGTTTAGTTAAGTTTTGATAGTTTTTTGTACAGGAAACATACCAGATTCTCACTTAGTGAGCTAGCAAAAGTGGTTTCCTGATATGTAGAGAAAAATATCATATTAGACTTGTATTTTGATGATGGCAAGAGGTTTGATGTGGCAAATTAAATATATAAAACAGTCAGAAAATATATTGAAGATAAAAAATTATTAAGTAGTAGGTTTTCATACCTACAGGAGCATAATCTGATGTAATTTGAAGTTAAATTCAAATCAATAACCTGTATGAATTCCAATACCAAGCCTCATGAACACGTGTTAAGGTCTATTAAGAACCTTTTGGTTAACCTTTAAGAGGCATGACCTGTCAAGTTTTTTGAAAGCAATAATTACACTATACACAGATAGTTTAAAAGTCAATGATCATTAACTATACTAAAACAATTCAAAAGTTCTAGTTCCTCCATTTTAAATACGGGTACAAATGCAACACTGGATCCACCAGATGCAAGAGACATTCACAAAAGAAATCTAAGGTTTCTTTAGTACTACAATAGAACATAAACAACACAAGGAGATTGTTTGAAACAGTAAAAAATAGAATCACTTGATGATTGCTATGTATTCACTTTTCTGCTACATGCAGACATAATCCAATTAAATGGCCATCCCTTGCCACGATGTATCTTAGTTCTAATAATAAGACTCAGAAAAAGAACTTTTTTAAAACTACTATCATTAGTTAATATTTACTAATTTTATAAAAATAATAAATTTGTAAATACAATTCTCTATGCTTAATTTGGAAAAGAATAATTAGGAAAGAAGTATTTTAATTTTGTTACTAATTGCATTAAGGAAATAGTTAAAATAAGTTTTTAATCAATTTTGGTAAAAGTAAAATTTTAGTGAAAATTTGATATTTAAAAGTTTATTTCGCAATTAATAATGCTTATAAAAGTTTGTCTACAAACCTTTTATTCACATAGCTGGTCGGTATCTAGGACACTTATATATAGCCTGTTTTAGTTATAATTCAACATTTATATATGGTGTTGTGGTCAGTTGAGTAAAATAAATGGTTGTGGTATAGGAAGTTTGTCTGGGATTGGAATCATGAGTACATATAATACCTAAGAGTGTGAAGGAACAAAACAGTAAGGAATCAGAGGAGCCTTTATAGTAGATGAGTGTCAAAATGGTGTGTCATAGACCTGCTCCAAACATATAACTGTATGAGTGTCGAACATGTAACTGTATGAGTCTAAAAGCTTATTGGAATTATTTGAACAGTGTGACAAACTATAATTCTGAAGTTGATTTTAGTCATACGAAAGTAAAAATTATAGGCTCATAGTTTAGCAGTCAATAATCAGTAACTATACTAAGACTACTGAAAAGGCCTATATCTTGCAATTTAAAACTTAAACCAACTACAATTAGACACTGGTACCAATACAACACCAGATCCATTAGACGTAAAAGACATTCACAAATGTAAAGCAAGGCTTTTTAACGACAAATAGAATTACCTTAAAGATAATTTGATAGACATGATCAGCAAGGAGAGGAGCTTTCATTGCAGATGTTTGATTAGAATAACATGTCATAGTCTTGATTCAAAACATGTAGTTTTAAGAGTCTAAAATCTGATTAGAATGGATGAATAATGTGACAAAGTGTAATTGTTAAGCTGATTTTAGTCATACCTGTCATGAATATCTACTTATATGGTGAAGCAAAGTGTAGAGTCTTGTTCAGGAAGATTTGCTATGAACTTCGGAATATCTAATATGGTAGGAGGTTGATAGAGACTATTATTGGTCAAAATATAACACTGAGGCTATGATACCGATGGCAACAACCTGTAGAACTGGAAAGAAATATTAAAAGATAAATAATAGTAAATTTAACATAATTTAAATGACATTGATTTGGTTGACAGTAAAATGATTAAACTGATTGCAATAAACAAAAATATTATACTTGTTCCTCCTAAAATGTAAAAAATAGCTGTTGTGATCCAAAATTCTGCATCACAAAAAGCAATATGGTTAATATTATATTAGGAAATAAAGTTTATAAATCATACATAACTAATTACATACTGACCCAAATTTTGGGAAACTTCCTTAAAAACATTGGTGATTGTTTTTAAGGCTTTTCGTTTTTTATCATGAATTAAAATCTGCAACCTTTGTTTACTTTGCACTCTAGAAAATACTACATATAATTAGCCATGACTAAAATCAGGTCTAGGCAAATATAAGCCAACACTTTGCAATGGTCATGGCATATGAAACAATCAAAGGAAATTGTCTCCTCACAAGCTTAAAAGGCCATGGTGATTGGGAAGAAGATAATGACATTCGAGGAATGTAAATTAAATTTTCAATATTTTTCCTCTAGATGATCTTTGCTTTTATGACATGATTTGTCAGTCTTGTGATTATTAATCTAGTGCCATTGTAGAGACCTTCAAATTGGTCTAGATTCATCAACAACTTTATTAGTGTGTTAGTCTTTAATTTGATTCATTGATTTGGAAGTCCTTATGTCTTTAATGTGTTAAGGAATTCAAGAGTAATTGTCTTTAACAGTGCACTATCAACTATATTTGACATGTCAAGCTTAGATACTCTCTCATCACCAGGTATCAATGATAAAACATAATCGTTGATATGGTCAACAATATCAATTTTTTATGCCAATATCGCTCTATATTTCGAGAAAGCTTCATTTTGTATTGTTGAACTAAGTTTGGATACATGTTTTCCACTATGGCATGAATAGGATCACTAAAGCCAATAATTAGAAACTCCTTAGGAATTTCAATTTTTGCATATCCATCATTTGGCTCAGCTAGTTTTCCATAACCCATATGTAACAACCATTCAAAAAATTGTCTGAGCTCTTCCACATTGAGTTGTTTCCATGACTTTATAGGCGCATGTTTTTTGTGTTTCAAAACTTGGCAATAATCCCACAAGTATGAAGCATTGATAGTGGCATTGATAATATCATATCGACTTCCTCTCGGAATAACTGACAGAATCTATCTAAAGTCACCACCAAAAACAACAATTTTTCCCCCAAATGGAGAATTTGAATTATGTGAAAAACTCATGATGTCTCTAAGGCTTTTGTCTAACACCTCAAAACAAAACTTATCTGTCATGGGAACTTCATCCAAATTATCAGCTTTGTCACCATTAATAGCTCAGCAAGTTCACTACCTTGATGAATATTACAAGTTGAGTTTTGCAATGTAGGAACAAGAATGGTGAACTTTGAATGGGCAGTTCTTCCACCCGGCAATAGTAAAGATGCTATCCACTTGATGCCACAATTAATATTATATGGCCCTTTGAATGCAATGTAGAGGTTAATGTTTTTTACATAAAAGTTTTTCCAGTTCCACCATAACCGTAAAGGAAGAAGATGTCTCCTTGTTGATGATTGACAACGTTTATAGTTGTCTCAAATATATTGTGTTGTTCATCTACATCAATGAAAAATAAAATAAGATCTTAATCAATATTAATAGAATATTGTTTGTTTCAAAGATACCAAAAATGCACATTAACATACATAATGAACTCTTATTTGATCACAAAATATAATGTAGTAATTGATTATGTCACTTGTAAGAGAAGCAAATGAGGTTCGAAAATCATTGTTCAATTGATCTATATCATGATCACGTTCTGGATAGATTAATCTATTTTTCAAATGACTTGTTACAATTCCTTTTGGGAATGACATTGATGAAAAATCTTTTAAAGATTTGCTGTTAGCTTGTAAGAAATCTTCAATTTATAAGAGAGCCAAGTTTTGCAATTCAAGATCATCCAAGAGGAAATTTGTAAAGTCACAAAGAAATATTTAGTGCAAGGTGCTATGTTTAAGTAAAAAGAACAAACTTTAATAGCATAATGAAAAAGTTTGTATCATGAATGTTGGATAACTTCCTTTGCTCATGCAAAATACCATCCACTAAACACTATCATGTTTACTCCCACACATGCTCAGGTCTATTAATACCATTAGAGATAAGCATTGTGACAAATAACTTTGTCAAATAATGACCTGATCCCCAGTTATGAGCCTCTTTAATAGCTTCAATATATTCTCTATCATGATAAAGAAATCTCATTGTAAAGCAAGCTTCTCGAAATGTAGGATATTCTATTTCAACAACAGTTTTAATTTCTCCATGGCCCCTTAGTAACATAAAACATCATTCTTAAATAAAATAACTTACATGTGGTTGGAGGCACCCAATTTAACCTCCCAATAATGTATCTTTGTTTCCTTAGTTGCCAACATCTTCTAGATATGTAGACAATTTTTGCACAAATTGTGCATAGGTCAGATTTTTACCTTCAATGTATATTTTGTTTTTATCTTCACTCTAGCATAATACTTCTCAGAACACTTCAGAAAATTTAGGAGATAAGCACCTGTGTTTCTTTTTTTTTTTTTCACTTGATGTTATTTGTAGTCAGTCCATTTAATTATTGTATGGTATTCTTTTCAAATATTGTATAATATTACCTTTTCTTCTATATATCGAGAATCAATTTTTCTTTTACTTTCTTTTATAAATTTCATTTATAACAATAGTTATTAATAAAAAGAATTGTTGATTAAAAAAAATAAAAAGAATTAAAATATATCTTAGGAATTTTTGTCATTTTAGGATTTAATTTTGGTTTTAATTTATTTTATAGATAATTCAATTAATAGAAAGAATATGCCTTTTTTAAAAATTTGGAATGTTTTTAATTGGTTTAATAGATAATTTTATTTATCTTAAGATATAAATTATATAGTTTTTATATATGTTTTCCATTTCCTAAATATTATAGATATATGTTAAGAAACACTACGACACTTTTGTTTTTAACTTGGATTGCTTTTTATAGATTTATATTATAGAATTTAAATTCTGTATTTACTTTTAATTGTCTTTTTCATGATAGATACATTTAAGCAATACTTTTTTTTTGAATTACTTTTAATCTGTTTTACATATAATTTTGTTTATTGTTAAGGATTTATAATATTTAGAATTTGGTAGATAAATTAAACTGATTTTAATCATAACAAATTAATTTTTTTCATGTAGTTGAAATATGAGTACTCAATAACTCTTTCTTTAATATTTAAGAAAAAAGAAGTCAATGATTTTGATATATTTTAACCTACTCTTATGTCACAAATTTTAGAATTTTCACCACAAATTTATAAACTTGGTGAACAATCTTTTTTTTAAAAAAAAAAAAGAAGTCAATAAATTGGATTTATTGTCATATTTAATTTCTTAAGATATATAATATTAATAGATTGTAAAAATTACTCATTGCTAATTTCAATCTTAAATTTTTGTCCCCTAATAATTTTTTCTAGTTTTGTCCCTGGTTAAAAGGGACAAAATTAGCAAGGACACCGGATTAATAGCATATCATGTTGAACATGAGATGGTCTAAAGCATTCACAATGTGAGACTATTTAACAGCAATAATAAAAATATAACATTCACACAATACACAACAACTTACCTAGCAAACACACAAAACATCAAATATTAATTTATGATAAAAAAAACACGTATGAAGCACACTTTACATCTTTCTCAAATGTGAGATTATTTTTAAAAGGCCGAAAGCTAGGAATGACACATGATAAAAACATGAACACAAATCATGTTGTCATTCTAACCAAAGTTAGCAGAACCATCTTCACAATGCATAACAAAAATAGAAAACTAATCCCCATGACAAATTTGTGATATGAATGAGGAAAAGTGAAAATGAAAATGGCAAAAGTAAAGAATGCAAAGTTACAAACTTTGTATGAAAATAACGTGAAACTTAAAAATAAAAAGGGACAAAAAGCATCACTAAAAATGAAAATGGCAAAAGGTAGATGACTTAAATTAAGAACATAGAGATACTATTTGTTAAAGGCCAAAAGGTAACAACGACATAAAGCATCAAATATTAAAATATCACATTTTCACAGTGCATAACAAAAATAACTCAACTTGTAACAAAAATAACTCAATAATAAAAATGAAAATGCTTTTAAAATATAATATAGAAAGGAGAATTTCAAAATAACCTAGACAATAGTGTTCTAATCTAAACAAATGAAAATGAGACTTTAAAAGAAAGGGGGATAAATACAGAGAATATACCGATAGAAAACCAACAGAAGAGGGTGACAATCACTAAAATGAAGAACATGCAAATGATTTACTTAGATATATATTTTGGAAATTGAAAAATAAAAGCAAAAAAAAAAAAAAAGGAGAAAGGAAGAGGTCAAATGAAACTTACCCACACCAACTCTTCTGATGTTTGCGTGAGGGAAAAGTGGGAACACAATCCCGAGGCGCCAAGAGAAAGTAATTGCAAAGGAGTAAAACTGAAAATGGAAAAATGAAAGTTCTCATTGATTTGACTTGCCCAATAAGGTAGAGCAGAGGGTTTCCTTTTTTCTCTGAGAAGCACGGCAGTAGAATAGGAAGCATTATTTTTTTTTTATTTGACAAAAAAAAATTCTCTATAGATATGAGTGCAATAGAAAAATAAAAGGACAAATTTAAAAGTGAGGGAAGTTTTTTAAAAGATAGTGAGTCAATACAAAATGGGCACGTGTCCCAGCCTAGTAGTTGTTTTACAAAGAGTAATAGATAATATAGTTTTAATATATATAAATTAGTTTAATTTTTATGTTATGTTATGTTAATATACAAAGTTTAAACTATCAATTAATAAAAATCATGATAAATATAATTTTTAATGTAACTATTATATTTTAAAAAAATTATATTTTATAAATATTAATAATTTTTTTACATATATTAAAATGTAATTAAATGATAATATAAAAAAATTTATATTATTAATGTATAGACTATTTTTAATAACTATTTTATATTCAACAAACATAATATTTAATGATATTATTATTATTAATTGTATTTAAGAGATAAAATATCTAATGCAATATAAAACAATATATTCATTTAATATCTTTATAAATATTTCATTAATAGTACTAAATGTTATATTTAAAACTTGTATAAACAAAAGAAGAGGGAGAAATGTTTAGGTATTAAACTTTGTCAATACGTTATTAATAGTACTTCATTAAAAATAATGTATATCTATATTTATTTATTATAAATTTTAATTATAATATAATTTATTGTTTTAAATTTATTTATTTATTTATTATAATTCTTATCTATATAAAACTATTTATCTTGCAAAATATATAGACTAAAATACTAATATTAAAAAATAAAATAAAAACAATATTTAATGAATGTGTGTGTAGAGAAAAAAGGAAAGAGAAAAAATATTTAGGTATTAAATTTTTAATAATTAGGTTGTGTGTGTGTGTATAATTACGTTGTTGGAGAACTAAAACATCCTTTCTATAATATTTCAATTGGAGAGGATAAAAATAGGTTGAGTGTTCTGAATTTTAGAGAGGAAATTCAACAGTTTGAGAAGAAAATAAAAGGGTTTTGAGAGAATAAGAAGAGTTTTTTTGTAGAATGGATAAGAATGACTCATTTCTTTCTCTTAATAGTTACTTAAATGACTAAATTCCTCCCTCTATCCCTAATCCCAAAATTGATAGTCTCCTTCTAGGCATTAGGTCATTTGTTTTGTTTTAATTGAGTCCATATGAGTCTTAATTAGATTAGGTTTATGTCTATCTTAATTTTTGTGCAATTTAAATTTTATCGTTTGGTGAAATTTTTAACAACTAATCTAATTATGTGTAATCTTAATGTTAAATAATTATTCTCCTATCTTGTAATTAATTTAACTAATCTTCTAATGTTATTTTAATTTTCCTAATGCTTAATTTAATTAGTTATTGCCTACAAATCCTTTAGCAAAACAATTAATTAAATCACTTAACTAAACAAAATAATTAATTTTAACTAGTTCTCTTTCTTAACTTAAATTAATAAAATGAAATTTAATTTTCAATCACTAATTTCCTTAGAACATTTAATTTCACTAATTAAAATTATTACTAACTTATCAATAAATCTTATGTGTAACTAAAACTAATTTTTTATTATAATAAAAAGGTTCAAATACTAATTAGCTTAATTATCAATTAAAATTACTAATTTTATTAAGTATAAATTTATTTGAATTAATTGTATTAAGCTTAGATCTATTAACTAATTAATTTGATGTTTAAAACTCTAATTCTTAAGTCTAAACTAATCTTGCTCTACCAATACGGTGTGACCTGGTTTATAGATAACCTTGTCTCTTAAGCATGTGGTCAAGGGTTTGATCCTTGATTAGTGCATATGGAAAAACATATGTTGAAAAAGGTCAATCCATTAAATGGATCTCAGTACCTCGATGAGTTAGTCTTTAACTCTCGATTGAGGAGTACCCAAACGAATTTACTAAAAAAGACCAATTTTGCTCTTATTTACTTAATTTCCATTTATGTGTTGACTTGTCAACTCTTTTTCGTTGACTTTTGTTGACCAGAATTAACTAGTCTTTGACTTAAATTGACCAAAGTTTAATCATGTGATAATAAATCTTTTCTTAGTCTAATATCTTAGTTTATCATGTTTCACTATCTTTCAATTAATTATTTCATGATTAGTTGTTCAATTAACTATTTATCGAGCTGCTACGTCAAATATAATTATTGTCACTATTATCATTTCTAGTATTGAATTTTTAGGTCATTATACTTGTGTTATGTCTCATATATGATATGACACGAAAATTATTCTCAGTCCTTTTCCTTGTTATTTTTGTTGTATGTTTGAGTTTATTATCATTTGTAGGTAAGAATCATCCAAATGTTGAGCAAGACACTACAAGAGAGCCTTAACATCTTATGCTTAATTTATATTTCTAGTTTTGGGAACTTGTGCTCTAATAGTTGTGACATCGAGACAGGGTTATATGTTTACATCTCTTTATTCACGTAGTTAAATAAATTTCACAATGTATGAACTTTGGAGTGTCAATCATTTTGATTTATCTTATATATATACATATGTTATTGCATAGATGATTATGATAATTGAGAATGAGAACCTTTTACTCATGAAATTTTTTTTAATAATCCATATTGTTGTATGAGTCTTCTCTATTCTCTGCATCTTTCATTTAAATAAAGCATATGGTATAAAAGGTGTCACACTATCATTGACACCATCACCACTACCATTGTGACATGGTGGTGGAAGTAGCAATGATAATAATAGTGAAAATGGTGATAATGGTGATGGAGACAATGTAATGGTAGTGGATATAATGACAATGGTAGTGAAGAAGTGATTGTGGTGGTGGTGGTAATGACAACAATAATAATGCTAATCGTAATAATAATGATAATGAAGGTGATGATAATGATAATGTTAATTGTTGAATTTGATGGTAGTAGTAGTTATGATGATGATAATATGAGTGTAATTATTTTAATTTTTTACGGAAAAGAGAAATGTTGTAGGAAGTGAATTTACTAGTAAATAAATAAGAAATAAATAATTATTTATTTTAAAGAATTATTAGTAATTAATGTATTTATTTTTTTAGTTAAAAAAGTAATTGATTACTCTTATTTAGAGCTAGTTTAACATTTTATGTGCATAACACGAAACACTAAATAAGAGAACTTTATATTTAAGTATTGTAAAGGCTTGAACATGTTTTTGGACACTTAAATTTAGGTTATGGTTGATTTTTGTTTCCCAAATTCAAATTTTCTTTTTTTAGTCTCTTGATTTCAAAAGATGTTTTTTAATCCTTCCTATGGTAAAATTTTTCACAAATTGTGTTTCCATCCTACCAAAAATCAATCAAAAGGTAATAAAAAGAATATCTTTGTTTGAAATTGGGAGACTAAAAACAATTTAAATTTAAGAGACCTAAAACAACAACTTAAATTTGTAGAACCAAAAACATATTTAAGTCTATTATAAAGTATAAACAAAAATTCCATAAGAATTACACATGTAATTAATTAAAATTATATATTTTACTGAATAAAAATATTTTCTCTATTAAAAAATACATACAAATATAAAATATTACATGTAAATATACATCTAATTTTTTGAAAAAAATAAAATAAAATTTTGTTCACTTTAATGTTTGGATAAGTTGACATTAGTAATTGAAAGGAAGATTAGATTCTTAACAAAAGAATTAAAAAAAAATTCCTTCTCATATTATTTTTATTTTTTGCCCCTCCTTTAATTATTAGACCTAATGCCCTCCAAACAACTCTCATGGTTGAACTTGTTAAAAAAATTTAAATTTAAAAGATAAAAAACACCAATGACTTAAATTTGAATTATCAAAAATATATTTAAATCTATTATAAAGTATAAATATATATTACATAAAAAATAAACATGTAATCACTTAAAACAATATTTTTTATTACATATAAAATATTTTTTCTATTAAAAGATACATATAAATAAAAAACATTACATGTAAATAGATATTTAATTTTTTTCAAAAAGGTTAAAATTTTGTTAACTTTAATGTTTGAATAAGTTAAAATTAATAATTGAAAGACTTTAAAAAAAAATTAACATAATTAGATTATTGGCAAATAAATTGAATTTTTTCAATTAATTTTTGTTTCAGCCCTTTAGTCATGGGCCCCAGTGTGACACCTCAAATTATCTTCCTTTTTATAAAACACATTAACCTTCATCTTAAATTGTTTTGATTCCTTTAATTATAACTTTATACACTTTACAAAGACATTTCTCAATGTATATCTTATTAACAAATTCTACAAGATTCGTTTGAACTTCCAAAATAAAAGTCTTTGAAAGAAAATGTTTCCAAAAAGAGTCTAACGTTTAAGAAATCGTCTACACAAGTCTTCATGACACTTTTATAACTAGATAAGAGTTGCGCAAATATATTGTTTCCATAAGTGTGTATAAGGCAATAAAACTTTAGCAAAATTGATTTTAAATGTATAAAATATAATTCGAAGGATAATAAATCACATACGTAAGAGATTCATCAGGTTGATTCTTACCAACATTAGTGTAATTCATTCATATAATAGTCACCAGAATAATAGTAATCAAGGAGTGTCAATATACAGGCCAGGGGTGCAAAAAGAATAAAGTTTTTTAAAAAGAGGAGTTACAATGCTCATATACAAAAATGACCTAGTTTACCCACACATAATATCCTAGTCAAAGTAGTAATAGTAAATTCTATTATATACACACATACATACATATATATCTACCCTGTGAGTTGTACATCATATCCTCCCTCTATGTATATCCCTCAGATGGATCCTCCTCATATAGTGGGTCATGGACCCACTGCCCTCGATGGGCTGCATTGTCAGGCGAAAGATCGCTCGATAAAATCTTGACATTAGTATATGAAAAAAATAGGGATGTAAGGAGTGAGTCCTTTGTCCAAATTGAGTCCACAATCACACATACAAGACGCACCTACTCACTCTCATTTTCACCATCATGTCCTATTTACATCACTATTAGACGTATTTTTGGGTCCCACAATGCCTCTTGACCTTCCAAGTCACGAAGGTCTTACATAACTTATATTCATCATTATTTGCTTTCGAGTGACGATTGGGAGTACATATCATGTCTAGTACTCAAATCAAGATACTCTCGACCAACTATGGTAATGCTCCGTATTCGTTGAAAAATGCTAAGCTGGTCACGTGAGTCCTTTTGCCCTCAAAGTCATCACAACTTGACACCTCAACACAACCCCCTAAGACTCTTTAAGCCTACGGACATTTCTTAGGTATCATTCTATAGTCAACTCACACAATCTCCAATCTTAAATTCCTCACACACGACTTTATCATATCCATCGTCAACCACCTCCAACACCATCGCGATCGAGTCTTAGTCAAATAATTGGTACTAACATGATTGACTCATCATAAGGGCAAAACTCGTCTTCATTAACTATCACATAAACATAGTCATCGCATCCTCATCTCAATATTAGGCTCTCTAACTATAACTCATCAGGTTCTACGACCATAGACACTTCAGCCTCACAAATCATTGAATTTCTTAAGACTCATTACCCATCAATCTCTATAGACTCATCAACTCGTCCATTCATCGAGTTCAACACATTCACACTTTTCACAATTTCAATATCACACTCACCTCTGTTGCCATAGGTGATCAAACAAAATCTTGCCTATCGAGACTCTATCAATTCATCTGAGTGGTCCTGTTGGCTACAACGGTCCCCTTGTAGCATTAATCAATTCATTCTTTTGACTAGTTTAAAAAGTCGTCTTTCTTAATTTATTCTTACTCATCCTAAAATTTATCTAATTAGGCTTAGGGTGTTGGAATTCATCAAGAGTTTAGTTTGTAAGATTCTCTCCTCATGTTTCCTCTAATTTTACAGAATCTAAGTGATTGAGTTTTTCTTATTAAATTTTCATTAAACTTATGTGTTATGTCAAAATTCCATGTGATGATAAATTTTTATGAAAATCCCTTCGAATTTTACTTGAAAGTCCATTATATTTAAAAATACTTATAAAGACTTTCAAAATGCCTTTTACTCAAGCTTTAAAAATTATTTCACAAATTTTTGAAAAAATAACAATTTGCGTTATTTTCCTACACGTAATTTTTTGTAAATTCGTTTATTATTGAAAAATTTGTTTCTCCCTCTATTTAAATCCGATATGGGTGAAACTTCTTTTTAAGTTCTCATAATTAAATTTTTTACTAAATAACTCATTTTCTTGTCCAAAACATTGTTGACCCAATAAGGCCAAATTTTGACATTTCGCTTAAAATTACAATATACATGTAAATTTCAACAATTCATTTCTCTTCCAATTTAACCCATATTCTTATAATTAAATTCTTCATCTCAAAAAATAAATTTCATCCCCCAATTTGCTCCAAATCAATACAATTTAAAATTTTGATTTTTCACCCTCTAAAAAGGTTAGTACGTCCTTTAAAAATATACAACTCCTTCATTTGAAATCCAAATTCAGTGGACTTTTTTCCACATCTTTATAATTGGAATTTAAAACCAAATTTCTAGGTTTCAACTCAAAACTATTTAGCAATTAATACAATTTTCAAAATCTCTCTCAATTGCACTAGTTTTCACATAAAATGTTTTTTTCTCACCTTTAAAAATATCAAAACCTCTTTTCTTTCCTTCCTATCCTTTTTTACTTGTCAAAAAATGTTTCTAGATGTCAAAAATTAAATTTACACATGGCCAAACCAGTCACACAAATTAATTTTGAATTTTTCTCCTTTTTGTCCTAGTTTTTCGTTTCTACAAACCACCTCCAGTAATTTATTTTTATTTTTTTTATTCTTTAAACCAATCACTCTGAAATTTTTACCACATGTTAATAACATCTTAAAGGTCACAAGAAAATTTATTCCAGTCCAAAATGAAATTTATCCCACCCTAAATAAATTTTCTAAGTCTCAACCATTTTTCACATTTAGTTTTCCCATTAGTTTTCAAGTTCACTTTCAAAAATTTATTTGGCTAGAAAAAGCCAAGATGATGAATCAAATTGGCCAATTAATATTATTATGAACGAATGATTGATATGAGACAGGATTTCACATAAGTGGATGTGAGTTGGATCTTGTACTTGGAGACTTAATCGAAAGAAGGCAGAAAATAGTCGTTAATAGTAATTCATGTGAGATACAAAATTGGAGAAATACAATGGGTTGACTACAGTAGGTACCTAAGGAATATATTTAGGTTGTAGAAGTCCTTGGGGATGTAGAGGCGCCAAGTTTGTGGGTCGTTCTAGAAAAGAGGGTTACACTAAGTACTCTTGGCAACCCCGACGTCGCAGAGCATTACCAAGATTGGTAGAGAGTATTTGAGTCTTGTACCAAATCAAAATATGTGCTTCCGATCGTCACCCAAATTGCAAATTTTAGGATAAATATTACGTTTTCGCATAAGTCCTCAGGAGTTACAAGTAAAAGGCAATGAAGGGTCCTAAAACATTAGTAATAAATTATTAAGACACGTAATGACGAGTTAAAAGTAAACGTTAACTCCTACAGGTACGCCCTTGTATGTGTATGATGGAGAACAAGTGACTCACTCCTACAAATCCTACATTTTTCAAGAAAAGATGTCTAACAACTTTCATCCTTCATTTCACTTATCCATCATGCCACTCTACGGATGGTGGTCCAAGGATCCCTTGTATCAGTTAGATACCTACATCAATTTTGTTCGATTCTCTTTCTTTCCTGCTGATGCTTACTCAACTGCTTCACTTGACCATATTGATCTTCCCATAATATTCTCATATTCCTCAATTAGGTTTCCATCACATCCTCGACGAAGGCAACATAATAATCTTGACCAACCTTCCACCACCACCCCCACCAATGACACTAGACCATTCATGAGGGAGGATTCATCAAAAGAAGAAGATATATCGAAAAACTTCGAGTGAAGGAAATAAGGATGAAAGAGTTAAATTTTATTTTTTGTGATGTTGTATGATAACACATTTTATTGGTATTAATGTACATTAACTTTTGTTCAATGAAAGAAAGTTAGTCTCGAACATCCTTATTCAAATAGTAATTTTTGGATAATAACATAAAATGTATCAGTAAGAAATTAGGTCGTTACACAATGCAAAAAAAAATTCTAATGCACCAAGGGAAGTATTGACGACATCAAGAGTTTGAGGAAGGGGGCAACAACTTGTGAGTCCTTTTGTAGGACTCACATTAGGTCAAGATTAAGCTAATCTTTATGGTTAAGGCTTTAATTAAGTCCTTGATTGAGCTAGCCAAATTTAAGTGGAGTTTAAGACTTAATTTTCATCCAAATGAGCTACCTAAGTACTAATCTTCTACATTAACTTAATTAAATTATTTAGGCTTAATTTTTTTTTTTCTAATTACTTGATATTTATAGAAATGTCATTAATGAGTTGACTTTTGGTTAACTCCAATATTTTTCACCTATTTTTTATTTTTGAATTTTCTCCAATTTTTTCCTTTTATTTATTTTTTTACCATTTTGAGAAGTTTTTCCATCATTAAATCACTTGTAATATTTATTTCTTAGTCTATATTTTATTTATTTATTATTTTTAAATAATTATTAAACATAAATATTAATTATTTCAAATTATTCAATTTTCTATTTTTAAAATTGAGGATGTTACACCCAGTACGGTTGACCCTCCAAACAGTCTTGAGGGTCAGACTTACTCTTATTAGAAACAACATTAATTCATGTTAATAATTTTTAAAATATTATCAAAATACTACAAATAATTACAGATAATAAATAAATAATAGTTATAGATTATAATACCTTAGTTATTTTATTTTCACATTTGATATTGTTATTTAAAAATTAATTTTCATAAATATTATCTCTATCCTTATTTATAAGGTATTGTTTAATTTTTTTTTTGTTTTTAAGACTTCATTTTAAATATCTTATGTATTAATTATTTTTAACTATAATATTTTTATTTATTTTAATTTATAATAAAAATAATTAAATACTATTTTGAATTATTTCTTTCTTATTCAATAAAAATTGAAGAAGATGAATAAACTCCTTTTAAGTGAAAAAAGTTTTATAATTAATTTTAATAATATTAATGATAACTTTTAAAAAATATATTATAATTATAAAAGAATTTAATATTAATATTTAAATTTATTAATTTTTTTAATAACTATAAATTAATCAACTGCATCTTATAAATAAAAAAAAATAATATAATAAATGAATACTCAATAAATTAATGTACAAATTCAGATATTCAATAATGACACGCTTAAAATTTATTTGCTCTCCTTCTCCAATGTAAAATACTAATAAAAAAATGAAAAATAAATATTTATAAAAGTTGCATTAAAAATTCATTCTATAATAAATGTCACACTAATTAATACAATTTATTAAATGAATGAAAATAAGCAAGTAAAGAAATGTCAAAGTGTCCTAATTTATTTCCATTCCTTGCTATAGAAAAACTTACATGATTTTATCATCTAAAAAGTTTTAATTAAGAAACATTTAAAATAATCTACTACTAAATATTTTTGATGGCTTAAAAAAAATTAAATAATTTTTATTTTTATTTGTACTGTATAATATTTTCTAACGTCTCGGGACTTGAAGAGCTCTCGTTCAAAACCATAATTTTTTTTGTTTATTTTATTTCACCACATCAAACATCCCCGTGGATGGGTTTGGAAAATCCCGTATAGGCACGACCCTTGTTGTCAACGGACTTGACCAGAACAAAACACACGCACAACGCACAACGCACAACGCACAAACTCAATGCAGACAAAAATAACGCATTTATTAATGTTTAAACTTTAAATCATTAGTGGGACCCACCACTCACATGAATTTTCTTGCATCATAGTTTCCATTCACACACCAGACCAAACAATACTCGTTCTCCTTTTCCCTCTCTCTACCTCTCTCTCTGTTTCTGCATCTGTAAAAACCCAAACTTTCCACAAATTTTAACTTTGGAATGCAACAACCAACCCACTTGGTGTAGTAACTGTCACTTCCATTCTCCTTTCCTCGAACCTTCCTCTCTTCTATCTGCTTTCCTTCTTCATTTCCTCTTTAGTTGCAATCGGCTTCCATATGTCTCATTCGGTTGGTTCTCTTCTTCTTTCTCTCTCTTCATTAACCAGTTTCAAACTTCAAAGTTTTCAAGTTCGTGCTTTCTCCGTTTTCTGTTTGACTTTCTCGCTTTGTTACTACTTAAACCCCTCGTTATTTTTTTTTTTTCCATTGCTTATGTGCCATTACTTCTTTTTCTACTTCACCACTGTTTATTGGGAATCTGGGAGTTTAACCAATATGTTAGTTAATTGCAATGAGTTTAGTTTTAGAAAAAGTTTTTTTTTTTTAAAAAACAAAAGATTGGGTGTTTGTTTTTTAATGGAATCTTTCCCCTTTTGACTACATGCACTCTCGAGAAGTATATTTTTGCGTATCACATGTTTTGTTTATTTTTTTTAATATTATAAGTTTGAATTAATTTTCCCCGTTTGTGTTTTTGATAATCTTGTTATGGTGGGGTTTGTATTTTGCTTGAGAAATGGAGTATCTTATTGTCAACGTCTCCTTTTTTTTTTTCAGGATTAGGGAGTGTGGTTCATGAAGGAGGCTGGTTTTTCTGCATCGTTTTTGAAGTAGGCTAGAATTATGAGTACTACACAACAGGAGAAGTTTGTTAGGTTAGTTTGATGATGCGTGACTCATTTGGAAGCATTCTATTTTTTATTCTTAGCATGTTTTTCACGCTTGCCGTTGAGGCTAAGTGCCAAAATTTCAGTTAACATTTCTCGAAATCAAAGTGTTTCGAAAATTCCAAATTGTTAACCTTTTACTTATAGAAGTTTTATTCCTTAATCAGCATCTCTAAGGAGAACATCTTTTAGGCGGAATATCAGAAACATGAACTAAGGTTATATTATCATTATTTATCATTTAATATTTATATGATGTTCAGGTTTCAGGATTGGAATTCAGAGAAAGGTTCTGAGAGCAATTATCCTGCAATTAAAATAACACACTCGGAGAGATTTAGAACTACATTAAGTTCAGTTTCTGAGAAGTTTCAAAATGGATTTGAATCTGGCTCTGAGAGGGTAAAGAAATTCAGAACATCATTTAAATCTTTTCCCTATAGTAGTGTTCTTTCTAGAAGCTTTAGTTCTAGAAAGAAAATCCTTGATCCACAGGGTCCGTTCCTCCAAAAGTGGAACAAGATTTTTGTATTATTATGTGTTATTGCAGTATCACTGGATCCTTTGTTCTTTTATGTCCCGGTTATTGATGATGCGAAGAAATGTCTTTCACTGGACAGCAAGATGGAGATTACAGCAACTGTCTTGAGATCTTTCTCTGATGCTTTTTATATAATTCACATGATTTTCCAATTTCATACTGGATTCATTGCTCCCTCTTCTCGGGTATTTGGAAGAGGTGTTTTGGTTGAAGATTCTTGGGCAATAGCTAGGAGGTATCTATCATCATATTTCTTAATTGACATTCTTGCTGTTCTTCCCCTCCCACAGGTATGGATACTTTCATCTTGTGAATGTCCCTCTAATATCTTAGTGGTTTAGATTCAATTTCATGATGTCATCTTTTGACTCAAGGTTTGCTATAATATTGCTAGGTGGTGATTCTAGTTATCATTCCAAAGATGAGTGGTTTTAAATCACTTAATACAAAGAACTTGCTGAAATTTGTTGTTTTCTTCCAATATGTACCTCGTCTAGCACGAATAATTCCATTATATAATGAAGTTACAAGGACTTCTGGCATTCTCACTGAAACTGCTTGGGCTGGAGCTGCATTTAATCTCTTTCTTTACATGCTTGCAAGTCATGTAAGTTTATGCTATATACTTTCTTATATATATATTTATAGAAAATGATTTTTCGTAATATTGATTTCATATAGGTATTTGTTTGTGTTATTTACTCTCTATTTCTGAGTTTAGTTGTTTTTTATTCCCAATCCATTATTGATAATTTATAACTTTGCATATGTGATGGTCGCAGTTATATTCTATCCATTACAATTGCATTTTATCTGATCAGTTAGTTAAAAGTTTTGGTAGTTACACATGTGTACTCTTGTGATGGTTTATGTGTACATGCATAAGTGGGTTGGCGTCTACACTTGCCACTTCTGTATACTATGCTAGTTACATAACATGTAGATTATTAGATTCAGATGTTTGAAGATTGGACAAGATTAGTCTAGGCTAGATTCTGATGGGAACAATAAAGAGTAGAAATTACAGAATAGAGAGGTTTCAAGAGAGTCCTAGACTTGGGAACACGACCATCTCCATTTAATAACTCTCTGTAGACAATTCTGCCTTTCTCTCCCAAGCCTCCCCTCTTAAATTTATTCCATTTTTTTCCAATGCAATCCTCTCTTGCCTGCTGCCACATGCCTAGGTATTTACAAGATTTCTAACCTCCCACTCCAGTGAATTGTTAATCCTACTGCTCCAGTCGCAATCCAATGTTTTTATTTGGTTTCCTTAACAATGGAAAGTTTTCTAGTTGTGTTTGAGAATGTGAATAAATTCTCATGCACTCTTCTCTGTATATCAAATTAGATAAGTTTTGTGACCAGCAAGTTGTTTATGATCACAAATGTGTGGACTCATTTTGGACAATCGTGTCAGATGTGAGACAACGCTTCAAATTTTGCTAACTCATGTCATGGCCTGTGTATGTTCATGCTTCTGAAGTCCCTATTTATATTGTAGTTTCCAAATATCACTTTGTTTTAGTTCCTAGTATTATATGTTTAAATCTGATATATCAATGTTGCATTTTTTTGTTTTTTACAAAATTATAATATTAATGAAAGTTTGAAATGATGCTGTCTTCATTTCTTTCTGATTGCTTAGTTTATTGTTTCTTTTAGGTTGTTGGTGCCTTTTGGTACTTGTTTTCTATAGAACGAGAAACCACATGTTGGCAAGAAGCCTGTCAAAGTAATACAGTGTGTAACAAGGCAGATATGTATTGTAATGATTATTTGGGTGGATCGAGCAAAATTTCAACATTCCTGAATACTTCTTGCCCAATACAGAATGAAGATAAAAAGCTCTTTGATTTTGGAATGTTCCTTGATGCCCTTCAATCTGGTGTTGTGGAATCAAGAGATTTTCCAAAAAAATTCTTTTACTGCTTCTGGTGGGGCCTAAAAAATTTGAGGTGCACTTCCTTCATTCTTTTTTAGTATGAGATCAATTTAGATTTGAAAGTAAATCGCATTATGTTGCAATATGTTTATGATTTTGGTGGCGGCTTTATGAGGTCTGATTTCAATGAAGAGTATTTTGCAAACTGTGGCTCTATGTGGATTCTGTATGTCTGCATGCTCAACATAGAAATGTTTATGATAGTTCCCTATTATGCTGGATGGCTTGTTAGGGTTAAAAGTCCTCTTCCTTTCAAAGTGCATGCATGTTCAGGTCCATGTGTTTTTTTGTGCAAGAAGTGGTTCGGAACATATTGTAGATAAAAAGATAAAAATAAGTTAATTTGTCATGTCTCATTTGTTTTTGACAAAGAATAGATTAATTAATTACATTAAAAGATGTACATGTTAGATAAATCTGATTTAATGCTGAAGACTGGGAAATGATTCACTTTAGTTTTGTATGGTTTAATGGCTCAATGGATGCCTGGGGGTGGGGATTCTCAACCAGCATGAATGTATCTCTTTCAAATTTAAAAGTTGAGCATAATCAGCATATAATTTTACTGAAGTTATTATCTAATGTTCTGTAATTGTACCTCCATTGAGGGGTTGGATGCTTTTATTGCAGTTCTCTTGGTCAGAACCTGGCAACAAGTACCTATGTTTGGGAAATCTGTTTTGCAGTTTTCATTTCTGTATCTGGTTTGGTATTATTTTCATTCCTCATTGGAAATATGCAGGTTTGTACCAAATATCTATAAAGCTTCATGCAGTCATGCAATAGGGTTCGCAAGCACTATTTACTGAATTTGGATTTTGTAGTACCTTGATTGCCAGTGCCACATTTACCCTTGATGTCTGTACCAAATTTTCTATCATATCTTCTTTTTTCCAATACTGTTCTTCTATAGGAGTCAATATGTTTTTATGTCTTGCTAGTTGAATTAAGATATCTTCATTATGAGATTTCCTTGGAAAATCAACTGTCAAACTAATTTTTCTTATTCATCTTTTAATAGTACCCAAAAAAATTTATTCCCTTAGCTTTATCTTTACATTTCTACAATCCTTGTTATGGTGATTCTGAAGTTAAACAGCTTATGTATGGTCATCTGGTCTGTATCTTTATAACGTACTATGATAAGTAGAATAAATTAATTATGACCAATGCTACAACAAACAATAAAGTTTAGTGTGAGTTTAGTAGAGATAAAATTAGTTTGATGAGTATACTTACTAAAGGAAGAAATAAAGAGGGAGTAGAGAAAGAGTTGCAATATATTTGCCATGCAAAACTCAATTTATTAATCAGAAACCTGTCATTCTTTTATGAGGTTATATTCTTCTAGGTTTTCACCATTTATACTTTGTTTGAAACAGACATATTTGCAGTCAACAACCACTAGATTGGAGGAGATGAGAGTAAAAAGGAGGGATGCAGAACAGTGGATGTCCCATCGATTGCTTCCTGACGGTCTGCGAGAGCGAATCAGACGATATGAACAGTACAGATGGCAAGAAACCAGAGGTGTAGATGAAGATAATCTGATTCGTAATCTCCCCAAGGATTTAAGAAGGGACATTAAGCGTCATCTTTGTTTGGCTTTGCTGATGAGAGTAAAGTCCCTCTGCCCTTGGGCCTGATCTTTATTCTTTTTCATCTGTTTCATCATGGGCATATTTTGAACCACCTGTGCATATTGATTGTGAATTTCTTGTTTATGTTGAATATCTCTTTTCAAAATGTGTAGAAAGTTTCATATTGAAAATTTACTTCTGCTGCTTAGTGTGTCTATTTTTTGATTGGTGAGAATTTAATAGAGTAACTCTCCATCTTAATAATTCATTTCTTGAAATTTAATGGTAAAAATTAATTACTTATTAGAACTATTAGATTTAAAAAAAAAATGAATGGTGTGGATGGGGAATAACTCTTTTGCACTTTTGCTTTAGATCATTGTGTGATACAATTATGGTGCTAAAGCATATAGCAATATGCAAATCTTTTGTTTGTTTGAACATGTGTTTTACATTTGAACACTTAGAAGTGTTGATGTGCATGTTTTAATTAGTACTTTCAAAATGTAAGTTTTTATTTTGGTAATTTATTAACAATAATATTAAATTATTATTGTTCCAAAACTAGTCTCCACCCAAACTGTGTTGTGCTTTTAATGACATTGCTATTGGAAAAACCAAAAGCTATAGTTGATCTTCAGTTTATTCTTTTAGTAATAACCTCTTGTATGAACTTCAGGTGCCAATGTTTGAGAAAATGGACGAACAACTTCTGGACGCAATGTGTGATCGTCTCAAGCCAGTGCTTTTCACTGAAGAAAGCTACATTGTCCGGGAAGGAGATCCAGTCGATGAGATGCTCTTCATAATGCGTGGCAAGCTATTGACCATGACAACTAATGGCGGAAGAACCGGCTTCTTCAACTCTGAGTACCTCAAGGCTGGTGACTTCTGTGGAGAGGAGCTCCTCACATGGGCATTAGATCCTCATTCCTCATCCAACCTTCCCACCTCTACCAGGACTGTCCAAACCCTTTCAGAAGTGGAAGCCTTTGCCCTAAAAGCCGATGACTTGAAGTTTGTGGCATCACAGTTTCGGCGTCTTCACAGTAAACAGCTACGCCACACTTTCAGGTTCTACTCACAACAATGGCGCACGTGGGCTGCATGTTTCATACAAGCAGCATGGCGGCGCTATAGTAAACGGAAGCTTGAAGAGTCCCTTGTTGAAGAAGAGAATAGGCTGCAAGATGCATTGGCTAAAGCAGGTGGTAGCTCTCCTAGCCTTGGTGCCACAATATATGCTTCAAGGTTTGCTGCTAATGCACTCAGATTGTTACGTCGCAATGGTACAAAGAAGGGTAGGGTGCCAGAGAGATTACCACCCATGCTGCTTCAGAAGCCTGCAGAACCTGATTTTACTGCTGACGAGGATTAGAGGGTGTGATTGAGAAGGAAAAATGATGAACATGGAATGATATTTTGGTAGAATTTTTAAGTGTATAATATATGGGGTCCATAAATTGTGAGGCAAGTTGTATATGTAAATATCTCGTTATTGAATGCTTTTTAATATATTTTTTGCTTTCTATTTTTTTTCTCTCTATAATATTTCGGTTATCAGAGGCTTATAACCGGAGACTAGAGATGGATCATATCGGGAAGTCATATACGACCTTCTTAAGTGGAAAGCATGGAGATAATTAGAGCATCTATATTAATCTTTACTCACTGATAAAAAGAGTGTATATATATATATAATGACAAAAAAAAATTGGTCTTTCTTCATGGTATCTATTTTAGTTGTTTAAATTTATTTTTTATGGTTTTTGATAGAGTTTGATAAATAGATAGTCTGTTAATTTAAGTTTGTATTCATTTAAACTCGTTTGTCTAGTTTATAAATTAAATATTTTTTATTTTTTGTGATTTGTGTTTATTTTGCGTAGTTCATAAATCAACAGATAAGCTTGCGATTTACATTAAGAAAAAATTTAATATTTAAATTTAAATTAAATATAAAATATTTATCTAATTAAAATAAATTTTAAATTATTTCATAAAAATGTAAACAATATAATTAATCATATAAATTATTTAAATATAAAGTTTTTATACATTTCATTTTAAATCCTAATAATTAATATTTTATACATCATTTTTTCTGTGTCTCTTACTTCTTCAATCAATTTTTAAAAAGTTCTTAAGCACTGAAGTTCGCAAATATATCTACTTAGCCTGTTAGCTAAACAGAATGGATAAAATAGTTTGTAATTTAAACAGATTTTAAAATTGAGAATATGTATCCGCACCACAAACCTTTATCCATCTATCTATAGTCTTCATCAAGAGTCCAGAAACATTATCTCTATTTACTTTATACAATTTCAGCAACTTTTAAATGATACAATTTTAAAAAATTACTAATTTAGTTTTACAATTACCTTCTCGATATCTCAAAGTGTTTTCAATTCTTATTTACTACATGAAGACTATATGTTATTCTTGACATATTTCTATCTGCATTATACAAAATTATATTATATTTATGTAGCTATTTTTTAAAAATTAGAAAGAAAGTTATATAAATTTCAAAATTATAATTAATATCCAAAAACTATTTGAATAATAATGATTAAATAATTAATATTTAATTAATAATAAAATGGCATAATTTCTGAGCATTTAATGACATTTATTATATATTTAAATGTAACATGCTAACATTTATATTTTCATTTGGGGTGACCAAAGTAGGCACTGGTTGTAATTTTAACGTTTACTTTAGTCTTTTTTGTTGTTTAGAGAAACGTTTGCTTTAGTCTTTTTTGTTTTTTTAGAGAAACGTTTGCATTAGTCAAAACTAAGTATTTTACCATTTGCAAATAATAAGAAAAATGGATGCAAAATGTTGCGTTAAGTTAGCATCCTCCCCAATATCATTATAGAATTATAATTAAAACCAAATTTTATTAGTCTACAAATTTCATAACATTAGTCAATTTGTAATAATTAAATCTAAAAAAAATTGTAATTAAATATACAACAAAGTAATTATCAATCAATCTCTTCAGTAATTAATGTTATAATTCAATATATAAACAAAAATATTTTTAATTAAAATATTAGTTTTAAATTTAATTTCATTAGTAATATAATCCATAAAATTCTATATTCTTATGTTAGATCATATCTAATAATTATTTTTAGAATATATATGATACCCTTTAAAAAATTAAAATTAATCAACAGATAAACGAAAGGTAAAATGAGTATTATATTATTTAAAGATAATATAATTTTGTGAAAATTAAGAATTTAGCTTTCGATGATTATATTTTTCATTTTTTTAATAAATGATCTAATATAGTTTCAATAATTTTTAATTTCAGTCTAATTTATTTTATATTTTTATTAAAAATTTTATATTAATGATAAAAATTCATAATTTTTTTATTTTAAGATATACTGTTGATTGTTCAATTTATATATATATATATATTGAGATTCATTTTAATTGATATTCCTTTTCTCACTATTCTAATTTGAACGGTAGTCCTCTGAATTTATATGATATGTGAAAGCAGCAAAGTCCATCCCATAAAATGGACATCATGCAACAACCAAAAAATTAAGTTGTGTAGTCAATATTTTATTTCTTTATATTGTTTTTCTATTTTTTTCTCTTTATATTTTTATTAGTCTAATTTTTTTCATATATGAACCATAAGTGACTCAAAATTATGCATGGACACAGAAAAAGGTACCGATAACACAAATTGTCTAAGGAGGATAATGAACATGTTACTCTACTCATTGGAGATATATATATTTAAATATTCTATTTCATTAGACCATTTTGATCTTTTTGTAATCACCACGTGTCTTGATCCTTACAATATTATATGAAATCATATATAATTTGTTGTGTTAGATCTCAATGTTGTAAGCACTCCATTTATCCCGTTTTGATATTAATTGAAAATCATGTTATTATACTTCTTTATAAAACATAACGTTTTTTAAAGAAATAAATTGTAAAATGTAATATAGAAATTGTTATTATTTTTATTCTTACAACTAAAATGTCTCATTAATGGCCACCATTAAAACAAAACTAATTTTATGATCACTTAATAATATTCTATAAAATAGTACGACTATTGTATATCATTAATTAATTCAAAATATATGAGAGACGTTCAAAAGGATCTCTTTATAAATAAATGGAGTAATTAATTATATGATTTTTTTAGACAAATTATTTGATTGGTCAATTTAATTCAATAAAAAAAGAGAAAAATTTAAAATATTCATCATTAATTTTAACATTTCAAATTTTCAAACACATTTTTCAATTAGTATAAATTAAAATAATGAATAGAGAAAGGTTTACTAATAATTGTAAACAATTATAAAATAAAAATATTAAAACCCCACTAATTAAGTAATTAATAACTATTAATTCCATCAACAAAACTAATGATCACCTAATATTCTTCTATAAAATAATATCAAGAAAAATCATAATTTCACCATTTAACTAAAAATAATAACTTAAGTAACATTTTAATAGTTAGTTGAATGTTTTACATAAATTATTTGATTAGCCTATCAAATATTAATAAAAAATACAATTTAAAAATAAAATATTTGTCACACTTTAGCACCTTTTGGAAAAAAAAAATTCTTTTATCTTAACACAAGTTTTAATTAAACTATTTTTTATATATTTAGATTCTCATAGGAAAATGCATAAATGACCACATATTCAAATTTTTAAATATTTTTTTAGTAAATACTACAAATATTATTCAAAAGAATAAATCTTATTCAAATTAAGTAGAAATACTATCAATGACAAAGTTCTTTCATTAATTATTTAACATAATTATATATTTAATTTTAAAATTTTTGTAATATGTTAGTACCTCTTTAGGAAAAATAAAAATTTAATTTTTTTTATCATAACACGTGTTTTAACAAATTTGGACACAAATATTAATTGGGTTTGATAATTATATTTAAAATTAATTTATCAAAGTTAGTTTCATTATTAGCCTAAAAAACATAACACAATTCATTTCTTTGTATAATGAAATGTATAAAAAATAACTGTTATTAGTTATTTCACCTTCTTGTAGAATAAAAAACCAGGACAAGAAGGGGAAAGATAAATAGTTACCTTTAACTATTAATTCTTTTATGTTTTTTTAATTTAAATTTAGCAATACATTTTTTTCTTCATTTTTTGTTATATTTTTCCCTTTGATTAGCCAACATCAATGTCTTCCAGATTTAGGTGAGCAAAGAACTATTTTAAAATGTTTAGAATTGTTTAATTAATTTTATAAATAGATTACTTTACTAATTTATGCAAAGAGATTTATTCTTCTTTGCTAAGCATCCCAAAAGTGTTGTAGTATCCTGTTTGTTATGAAAAATATCAATATCTCTCATATTTAAACTTGGTCCCTTCTGTTTAGATGAGCAAAAAGACTATTCTATTTTTATGCACCAGTCTTAAATAAGAAATAATTTAATTTAAATTATTTAAAAATATAAAATTAATTGAATGGATTAATTTTGACCAAGTAAAATTAAATAAAAGTAAATTTAGTTTATTTTTTACAAATAAAATAACATGCAGGAAAAGATCTATATCGTAATTTTTTCTTCCAAAATTTATCAAAATGTACAAATTTTTTTACTTAATATATATAAATATATTCAAAGACATATTTATCATTCTTTAGTTTTCTTTAGCAATAAAATATTAACTTACAAGTTTAATTTTTTTTTATATAAATTGATTTTAATAATTTAAAGAGAAAATGTAAGTTCATATGTAACTTCATGTTTTAACCTTTTTATATCTTCTTATTTAAAAGGTTTTTTTTTTAATTCAAATTATTTTTAACTCAACATTCTAAAATTATATATATTTTTAATAAAACTATTCTTATTCCAAGTTATTAGCATATCACATAGGGTTAACTTTTATATATGATATTCAAACCTTTAATTTTTATAATTTATTATAAAATTTAATTATTTATATATCTCAATAATAGTAATTTAAAAACACAAGTCTAAACTGACATAATTATATACATTTTAAATTTCTATTTATAAAAAGATTTGCAAAAAAAGAAATTACTATGTAAATAATTGTTGAAAAAGATCAATTAGATAAGAAGTTAATTCAAATGATTTAAGTAGTTAATTTTAGTTTAAAAATTAATTAGTTAATTATGATAAATTATTTTAAAATTAATGTTATTATATAAGGTTTATTATATTTTTGGCCTCTCATTTTGTGGATTTTCATGTTTAGTCTCTCTTAAAATTTTATTGATTTTTAGTGTTTCAAAAAAATGTTGTTCTATTGTTGATACCTGATTTAGAATTTTTGAATGACTAAAAAGAAAAAAAAAACTGTTTTTGAGAAACTATAAACAAAACAAATATTTTTTGAGTGATTAAAAAGATAATGAAATTTTTTAGGAACTAAAGCCAGTAAAAAAAAATAATGAACAAAATAAAAATTCATAGAAGATGAGGAAGAAAAAAATTAATAAATCCTGTTATATATGTTTTTCTATTTTTTATTAGAAAAAATATAAAAAAAAATAATTTGTTAATAATTTTTATAAAATATTAAAATAAAAAGTTAATTGATTGTCATAACATATATTAAATCTATTATATATATTAAAATATTATAAACCATATATTCATAGAAAGATAAAGAGAGAGAGGTTTAACTTGATCCTCATCTTTTTTATTTTAGTTTAGTTCTTTAAATTTAAAAATTTTCTTTTTAATACTTTAAATTAGTAATTTATTAGGTTAAATTGATTCTTTCATTAATTTTTTTTGTACTAATTATATTAATTCTAATTGATGTGACAATGTCTTTATAAAATTATATATCTTACTGTTAGTCATACATCACATCAAATTGATCAAATGAAAACTATAAGTTAATGAAATGATCAATTTAATTTAATATAGATAATTTATTTTAAAAATTAAAAAATAAAATTTTTTAAACGTAAGAGTCAAAAGTATATTTTTATTATTAGATAATGGGAGAAGAATAATGAACTTTAATGATTTCTATACTGTGTACTTGATTTTGTACATTCATTTATTATATTTATAATGTTTATCTTTTAAAAATAAAAATATCAAATGTAGAAAATAAAATAAATAAATATATTATTTTCACTCTTTTGATTTTTAAATTTAAAATTAATTAAAATGATATTTTTTTTATTAAAATTAAAAAATATAATAAGAATATTTTTATGGATTAAACGTATCTTTACTTTTTCTTATATGATTTTGAAGAAAAATAATAGAGAGAAAATACAAATTGTTATTCATAAAGTTTTTTCATGTTATTGAAAAATAAAAAATGAGAATAATAAAAAGTCATATGATGAAATAATTAAATTATAAATTTATTTATTTATTTATTATTTTAAAAAATATAAAAGAAATTAAAGATGAATATTTTGTAATTTTTATTTATTCCACTTAATAAATTTGATTATTTTACAAGTTAGATGTAAAATTATATTTTTTTATTTTGATTTTTATTCTTTTGTTCTTTAACTTTAAATAAATTATTGGCATTGTTAAGAAGCAAATTTGGTGAAGAGGGTGGTTTAGAAAAATAAGTGAGTGTATTTCCTGTTAAAGGTTACTTGATCATGGAATGTTAAAATAAATTTTTGTTGTAATGTCATTGATCTTTATAAAAATATATTGTTATTCCTTTCAAATTTTATATTTAATTTTTTAAAATAATAGAAAATATTAATTACACACATAATTTTAATAGTTATAATAAATAATTAATATTAATTAATAGATTTAAAGAAAACGACTGATGAAAATAAAGAGTAGTAATATATTTTAGAGTTTGTGTAAAACTTACTTAGAAACACTTATAAATAAGAAAATAATAAGATAAAGATTAAAAGATTTTTTTATAAATTAAAATTAGTTTATGCAAAGTTAAAATTAATCTTTTAGAGAAGTTATAGAAAAGAACTTTTATAAATTAGTTCATACATAAGTTAATTTCAGTTTATGTTTAAATTTTACAAATATTTTACAAATTTTAATACAAAATTATGATTAAATTTAGTTTAAAGTTGTAGAAGTATTTTACAAATTTCAATTTCAATACAAAATTACATATTCCAATGTATGAATTAAAAAATAAAAATTTATTTTTCTAAAATAAAAATACTTTTAAGCTTTCTAAATGTTAATCTAAACATGCATTATATTATGTTTATATAATCACAACTATTTGTTTTTCAAGAAAGTGTATGGATAAAGTTTATTTTCCAGTTCCTCAATTTTTAGTCTAGAATAACTTCTTCACCTATACACTTACTTTTCAACTTCTGACTTACTATTCGATTTAATGGGTTATGAAATTTTGTATTTCGGATTAGATAGACTCTATACGTAGCGATGTGTAATGTATTTTAATATAATCTAAAGTTATAAATCATTATCCAGAATTCCAACCCGTTATAATAAAATTTGATTTTAACATCTTTTAAAATGCCAAAGTCTAATTTTACTGTAGAATTATTCCTCTTATAATGTTGAAAAAAAAAGAAGAGTTAGCATTTTATTTTCTAACATATTATTTTTGATATATACACTTTAATATTTTTTGTTTTAGAAATGATCTCAGTTGTGATTTTCTAGTTTACAAGAAATTTTAACCAATATTAAAAGGATTGTGCCAAAAATTACATATCATGAGCCACCCTCTAAAAAAATATTAAAATAAAGTATAATAACTTCGTTTATGTGGTCCATATTTTACTTTTACGATTTTGGTCCCCTTTTGCTTTGTGATTGCTTCAATACCTTACATGAGGATCCACACCTTGCTTCCTATAGCAATTAAAGAATCTAAACTACTTACCATAAATAAGGGAACCAACAACCAAGTGTAATGCAGGTTACAAAATTTGCATATCTACTCGGTATTTCTAGCTATCAACAATGGCCACTTCCACAATTTTCTCCCTCACATGCACTCCCCAAACAAAATTGCTGTCCAAACCCAAGTCACATACACCATCACCATCCATGTCATTGTTGCCAGCCCAAGTGGCACAAAAAAGCCTCTACCACCCTCTAAGAAACAATGTATCTCCAATTTCCATGAAGCCCAAGAGAAATGATGTGGGTGGCTTAGTGAAGGCATCAATGGATAACAACGTGGAGGTATTCTCCAAGGAACATCTTGCTGTGTCTCTGGCCAAATATGTTGCTGATCTATCCAATAAATTCATCAAAGAAAGAGGATACTTTGCTATCGCTCTGTCTGCTGGGTCTATCAAGTACCTCAGGTAACATTTACTTTTTCTCCGATCATTTTACTCTACCACATTAAGGATTCATAGGAAATAGAACATTTCCCTTTCTAAATGCGATATAAAGTAAGAGGATATCAATGGTTTGTTATATTGGAAAAAGTCCAAGCCTTGTATCGATGAAAGATAATATTAAAATAGAATATATAATTATATTACGAGATTATTTTTTGAATTGAATTAAATCTAAAGTCACATTCTAATATTATATCAAAATTTATTAAAAGCACTAATCATATTATGTACATTCCAAGTTTTAAAGTGCTGGATATAAAAAATCCAAATCTTACATTCGCTTTTATTTGAGAAAAGTATGACAATAAATTATTGATGTTATAAGATACGATTTATAATATTACAATTTTAGGAAATTGGTGGAACCTCACTACTCTAACACTATCCAGTGGTCTAAGTGGCATATATTTTGGGTGGATGAGAAAGTGGTGCCCAAGACTCACGTTGATAGCAACTACAAGCTTGCGTATGATGGATTTATCTCCAAGGTACATATATATTAGACCCTGCTAACCATTTAAAGAGTACATAACCATTGATTTTCTATAATTTCATCATAATAAATACTTTCTTTTGTAATAAATATTTGACTTAAAAATATATTTTTGTTTCCTCAAATTTAGTATATATATATTTTAATCTTTCAAGTTAAAATTTATATTTTTTTAATCTTTTATATTCGTAAAATATTTATTTTAGTCATTTTGACCGATATATTAATGGTTGAGA
>JAMLFT010000374.1:0-44658 GCA_026544285.1 Pachyrhizus erosus
TACGATCCAGTAAAAAAAATATTTATTTATATATTTGTATAAATATTAAATATTAATAATATTAAATATTATATTACTATTTAATCTATATATATATACATAAACACACGCGAGCGCATAACATTAATATTAGAGATTATTTATATTTTAAAATTAGATAACGATATTAGGTGTTATTTACTTTTTATTTTTTTATAAGACATTTTATTTTCTTTTTTTAGTTATTATCTGAAAATAATTACCCTCGTTTCTCTTTTTAGATTAATATTATATTTTTCTAAAAAATAATATAATTATCTCTATAATATATAAATATAAAAGAAAAACAATTTAAATACCTTGTTATCTTTACTTTTAGTTTGTGATCATTGTTATGCGTAACATTTTTCTTTTAGTTTTGGGCAAATCAAAAGTATGTGTTTTTTTAATTGTTTTTGACTACTATCCTTGGATGAGTATCAAAATATATTTTAATTTAATGGATTTTAAAAATATAATTAATAAAATATCTTTCTAAATAATTAAAATAAACGTGTAGATACCAATTTTTATTATATATTCAATAAGTTATTTTTTAGTATGTAAAACTGATGATCAATATTTATAGTTTTATATATTAAAAATATTTAATTTATCTTATAATTTTAATGATGAATATTTATAATATTTCGATAAACTGTTACTTAATTAACATTTTAAATATTCGAGATGAAATTTGATGGATACATACATGCGCGCATATATATATATATATATATAAAGAAGGAGGATGAATCAAATTTTAAGTTAATTATTTTTTATTTTTATTATTTAATTTTTTAAATCTAATAATTTTAATAAATAAATAATTTTAACTGTTAAATTTTAAAAAAATTATAATAAAAAAATAATATTTTTTTTAAAATTACGCTCAAAACAATTTAATTTTTTATCTCATATATATACACATAAAGGGAAAGAAAAAATACATATAAAATAATTTTTAATGTTAGAATAAGAAAATATTAACAATTATATAATTGAGATTAAAGAATTAATTTATATAAAATATTTAAAAGTCATGTAACTATTTTAAACCGATACAGTTTATTGAACTTTATTCATTCATATCTAATTCTACATTTAAATTTACTACCCTCACTCTTATATAAAAATGTTTGTCTTTGTAATACCTCTTGTAGATAAATAGATATAAATTATAAATAAATTGTTTGTCTAATATTTTGACCTTTGGCTAGTGGTTAACAAATATTCTTAAAAAAAAAAGGTAATAAATATTGTTCTGAAAAGCTATCGAACATCTCCTTAAAAAATTCATAAAAAAAACCTTGCAATTATTACAGTAGACAAAAACGTTACTTATATACTAATATAAAACTCACATAAACTTAAATAACTTGTTAACTTACGATAGATTGAGACTTTGTTGTGCAGGTTATATATTCCTTTTAAGATTTGATGAAATTTTTTCCTTAACTGCACTGTGTTTTATGTTTCATAGCCATTCACCATCAAATGCTTTTCATGCATGCATTCGTCATTCCTCCATGAAACTTTGCCTGAAAAACTTTGTTTGAATCGCAAAAGAAGATGATGCAACGGAATCTCCAATACTTTTTTTTTAGCGATACAGCGTTTCTTTCATTTTTAGTTTGTCCATTTAATTCATATACGCAAAACTGAATCTTCCACCGTTTGGTTTTATATGACTTTTATCATGCTTATTCCTTTTTACGACACCTTCATTTTCAATCCTCTTAACTTATTACTTTTACGTCAACTGTGTTTGGAATATGCACCGACAATAAACAACACATACAATTTTTCATGTCAAAATAAATATAGACAGTGTAACCTTTTTTTTTTTTTTTTTTCTTTTTGTACTTTTTCTATTCTAAAAAGTATATAATTAAGCACAAATACTTTAAATAAATTCTCATAATTTTTAACAGAAACCTAATTGTTTAAGATTATGATTAAATATATTTTTAAAAACGTACTTATAAATTTGATACAGGTATTGAAGTTTTTTTTTTAAAACTTTTTCAATAAATTATCGTGTCATTATAATTTTTTAAATAAAAAAGACTAAACTTATAAAGAGCGAAAAGATTTACCGTGGAGAAAAAGAATGAAGAATTATTACAGCGACAGGTGGAAAAATAAAAGTTAAAATTGTGAAAAAAAAAAAACACGTACATGTATAATAAATTAACTAATTATTTACATCTTAGATGAATACGTCCTTCTAGAGAAGTTAGAATTTTTTCTTAAGTGCAATTGACAGCAGTCAACAATAGAACTAATTTATTCATTTCTCAAAATCATAAAAAAGTAGAAAACGTTTTATGGTAAAAATAAAACACGGCTTAAACTTAGAGATTAAAAGCACCATTTTGCCTAAAAATAATAGAATCTAATTGAAATATATTGAGAGTGTAAATGTTTTTTATGTTGTTATCTATCATTTTTACAAATTTCCTATATAATAAGTTTGTTAATTTTTTATAATAGTTAACTTAAGTATTATCTTCAAAGATGTTTTTTTTTTATTAATTTTGACAGTATAAAATTTTGGATGTAATTAAAATAAAAATAATACTATATACATGTTTATAAAACGTACACACACATAAATATATGTAATAATTTCTTAATTATATTGTTATCTTTAAATTTAACTTAAAATGTATTTATTTTGTGGTTTCTTAGGGGAAGAATGATGGAGAAATTGTAAAGGGGTTGGAATTGTTAACACTTAACGGTTATATAAAAGGAGCGATGTCGGTGGAAGCCCTCGTGCGGACAGCGATACAGTGAAAAAAAAAAACACCAATATTTATATATCGTATTATATCACTAAAAGAAAATCTACTTCATGTTTTTGTTATAAATAAACAAAAGATATATTATTTTATTTTATGTTAAGTAGAGCAAGTACATAAATGAAGAAACAAAAAAGTCGACTTTTGTGTATCACATCCAAATAATAACAAAAATTCATTAAAAAATTCAAACTTTTAATAATATTAAATTAAGCACAGAAAATAATACTTAATAATTAAACCTCTGTAAAATATGATAGAAAAACCTCTGTGACAAAAAAAAAAAAACAAACTTGATAAATCTCTTAAAATTAGACGGATCATATTATGTAAATTTTAATTTATATTTAATATAATTCAAAATAAAATATCATTTTATCTACGTGGCAAACCTCGAGTATTAGTGAAATAAATTTAAAACTCTTACAATGCATACATTTTTTTAAAACTTTAATATCCTTTTGGCATATTTAGAATTTAATGAATTTTAAATTTATCTTTGTATTTTAAATGTAAGCCTTATTTTTAAAATATGTTAACTTTTATGTTTATCTCACTTTACATGCGATGACGTATCTTCTTGATTTTGTAATATATTATGAATTATATATTAAATTAAAATATTTTTTTTCTAATTAATTAATTATCAATTTTTCTTTTTATTATTTTATTCATTACTCAGATTTTTTTAAGCATAATAAGATATTAAAATTAAATAATGTTTTGCAGATGAAAAATATATTTAAATTAAATTCCAGTTAGGCTGAAAGCACTAAAAGATGGTGACTAAATGTAGAACTAATTTAAGCTACTTATTGAAAGCTTATAACTAAAGTCCGCATTTTATGATTATATATTTGTTTTTTAATTTAAAGGATTAATTTATTGACCTAGATGTAAATTTGTATCTTTTATTACGTTTAAAATATTTTTCACTTCTCTTTAAGTTTTTTACTTGTTTAAAAATAATTACTATAAAATAAATTTCGAGACCAGTTAATATTTTAAAAAGGAAAAATTAAATCTTAAACCGACTTTTATCACATAAATATATTTATATCAAATTTAAATTTTAAAAAAGAATTTAATCTCAGTCTTTTAAAGAAGAAAATAGTTATATCCTCCCATAATCTCTCTTATTTATTTATAAATATAATATTAAATAAAAAATAAATATATTTAATGTTTTTAAAATATAAAACACATTAAATACATATGATATATAGAAATAAGAGAACTAATTAAAAGATCTAATAAGAAAAATTTAAATTATTTTTTAAAATGTAATTTTTTCAATACAAAACACAAATAACCATTGAAAAATAATTATGTTTAAGTTAGATTTCGGGAAATCCTTCCTAAAAACATTAGTATTCTTTTATTTAAAATTCATGAAATTATTATTTTTTAAATAAAATATCATTTAAAGAACAATTTCTCTTCTCATATATATTATTCTATTTAAAACTCAAGTTAAATAATACTCTTATAAATAATACAATAATTTTTTTTAATAAACTATCAATTTAGTCTTTGAAATATTACCTTCACTCTTAACTAATCTTTAAACTAATTAAATTATATAAATAATTTTTAAAATATTAAATATTTTAAGAAATTATTTATATAATTTTATTGTGTTAAATATTTTTTTAAAAAAAGAATATTTTTGAGCAATTAAATTGATGGATTATTGAAAAATATTACTTAATTTAAGCTCACGGTGATTTTAAAGTACTCAAACTTTCCAAAGTTCAGTTTTGACTTGCATATTTTATTCTTTTATTAATGAGGTTATTTATTATGCCGAATAAAAATAATATTAAAACACAGTATATATAAGCTGTGAAAGATCAGAACTAGCAAGGAAAGTCCTTTCACTTTCCCTGTCTTCCATAGTTTTGACTGTTTCGAATCCCTGCGCTTGCTGAGGTGCTCCGTCAATACTTGTTATCGCTTTTCTTCTTCAATTCCCTTCTCAATTCCTCTTCATGCTTTGTTTCTGATCTTTGATTTTGCACAAAACTTACTTTGCTTCATTGCTTGGTGCCTTAATTTCGTGTTCTTCTAATGCATTTTTAATTTTTCTACGCAAATAAATGTTTGGGAGCTCCTTTATTGGCTGATTTCATTGCTTTGTGCTAGCAATTCAGGGAGGCACCATTGAAGTGGATTGACCCAGCACTGCTCTCATTTGCTACTGAAAAAAAAGGTTTGATTTTTTAGTTGTATATGCTGAATATTCGTTCTTGTTATGCTTATTTTTTGATAGTTGCTTTATGGGGTAGTTTCTATCGTTTCTTTTATTGTTATCTTCTATTGGGTTCTCCCTACCTAGCTCAACATGGTCCCAGGTGACATTCAATTGTGAATTCTTGATGAGCTCCGTCAGAACCTGCTTGTTGTGGGGCTTTTGTTTTTGTTGTTTTTTTTTTTTTTTTTTTTTTTTTTTTTTTTTTTTTTTTTTTATGTAAAAGGGTTTTTTGAGTATTGAAAAAAATCCAATTTTGGTAAGTGGTGGCCTCCCAAACATGTTTTAATGTAATTCTGTGAGTGTGCAGTTGAAGGTGGTGCTAGGTTGAGAGTTTATTATGGTTTTAAATAAAAAAGGGGCTTTTGGGTAAATTTGAAAGTGTCTTGACTAACTGGAATTTGCCAATGAGTTCAGGGTTGGGATGGGTTGTGACTTCTCCAAGTACACAGCGTGCTGCATGGGTACTGAGCAAGATGGTCCGGCTGCTGTGGCCCAGGTTGATGGTGGTAAGTGTTTGAATGTGCCTAGTTTCTGTTCTTGCTGCTTGAGAGTGATTGCTGTTTCTCTGTTTATATTTCTTGTTCAGGAAACGAAGACAATGGTGTTGAGGGCGTTGACTTGCCGCGGTTTCATGAATTCACAATTGATCAGCTTAGGAGGGCTACGTCTGGATTTGCCATTGAAAATATAGTTTCTGAGCATGGAGAAAAGGCTCCAAATGTGGTCTATAAAGGGAGACTTGATAATCAGATGCGAATTGCTGTCAAACGGTTCAATAGAAATGCCTGGCCAGATGCGCAGCCATTTTTGGTAAGCATGCATCAGTTTACACGGTGCCAACACCATGTAGATTTGCTATTTTGACTGTTTGTTATAACTTAAAAGTACTGGCTTTCTGGTATGCTTATGCTTTTTATAGTGTTGCGATCTCCAATTGGTTTTACTGAAATTTTATCACTTTTAATGGCTGAATCAATTATTATTTTGTTTCGTGCACGTGTGTCTGTTTTTTTTTTTGTTGGTTTTACCTCACTCTTTTCCTGCTAAAGATGTAGATCCTATGGGGGTTGGGGGAATGGCTGAATCATTTATTAGTTTGTTATTTACACATATGTCTGTTGTTTTTGTGCATTTGCGTTTCTTTATCTAGGATAAATAATTATAATACAGTCCAATTCAAATGTGTTTTGAACGGTGTAGATTTGTTATTTTAATCTTTGTGGTATTCTTGTATGTTTATGCTTTTTATAATGTTGTGATCTCCAGTTGGTTTTACTGAACTTTTGTGGCCTTAAACGGCTGAATCAATTATTATTTTGTTTCGTGCACGTGTGTCTGTTAATTTTTTTTGTCAGTTTTACATCACTCTTTTCCAGCGAAAGATATAGAACCTATGGGGGTTGTGAGAACGGATGAATCATTTAGTTTGTTTTGTGTACGTGTCTGTTGCTTTTGTGCATTTGCGTTTCTTTATCTATGATAAATAAATATAATACAATCCAATTCAAATGTGTTTTACATGGTTTAATTGCTGGCAAATGGTTTCAACAGGTCAGCTGGTCAGATGTCTAGCAATTTTTATAAGCATGCACGTGCTAACTCAATCTAGATTTGTTATTTTAAATGCTCGTTTTAAGTATCCATTACAGGCTTTCTTGTGTGCTTCTGCATTTTAATAATGTTGCCAACTGGTTGGTTTATCCTTCTTTTCTTTTTCCGGTTTTAACGGCTGAGTTAATGATTATTTTTGGCTTGTGCATGTGTGTTTTTTTTTTGTTTTAACTCACTCTTATCCTGTCAAGGCCAGAGACCCTATGGCTGTTGGGGGTTCCACGGAATCATGAATTAGTTTGTTTTATACATGCTTCTGTTTGTTTCTCACATTTGCATTTCTTTATCTAGGATAAATAAATACAAGACAGTCTAACTTATATGTGTTTTACATGGTTTAATTGCTGTCAAACAGTTCAACAGATCAGTCTGACCAGATTTCCAGCAGTTTTTGGCTGGCTTGCATGTACCAACTCTGTGTAGATTTGTAATTTTAAAGATTGATTATTTTAATTATGTTGCAATCTCTAATTGGTCTGACCATACTTCTTTTTCGGTTTTAACAGCTGAATTAATTCCTATTTTATTCTGTGCATGTTTTAAATGGTTTGATGCCTCCTAACTCATGCATGGCCTAATGATATCTGTGTTTCTTGTTTCTATTGAATATTTTCTCTTGGTGTGTAACTTTTTCATATTTCACAGATATTTTATGTGTAATGCGCTACATCTTTCAATATAATTAACTTGAGCTGAAAATTTTGGTGTGCACAATTTATGTTAGTTTCACTTGCCAATGGATAGTTGGCTCAATTAATAGTATTGATCAGTGTTGAGAAAAAGGCCTGGGCTTTGTTTCTTGCTTAGGATCCTTCATTTGTAAGTTGCATTTGGAGTTAAAGCTTCAAACATCTTGGTGATGGATTTGTAGCTTTAAGGATTTTCCTTTTTGCATGTAGTGCCAGTTCAATATTATCCACCATTTTGACAAATTTTTTTTCCATGGGGTTAGTGATATAGTTTTCTTCATTCACTTACATATGCTATTCAATAGTTATTATTAGCTTGTTAAAGAACCTTCTTTCCCCTCTTCAGGAGGAGGCCAGGGCTGTTGGTCAGCTAAGGAATCAAAGATTGGTAAATCTGCTTGGATGTTGTTGTGAAGGTGATGAGAGGTTACTTGTTGCAGAATATATGCCCAATGATACTTTGGCAAAGCATTTATTCCATTGTAAGTGCATAACTGGCAATTAATTCAGTTTCCCTGCATTATCTTTGGCATTTACTTGTTTGTATTCTAAATAAAACTCTTATTAAACCAGTGACTGAACACAATCTGGTGTTGTTAGGAAAGTCCCTTTGTCAGATGATTCTTTTAAATCTGTTTGGCAAGGAATTTATGATGAAGGAAATTCATTGCCAATGCTCTCTTGTATTCATTTTATTCTACTTAGTGAACTATAGCTGTGATTGTTTGCTGCCAGTACTTCTTGCTCTCCTTCTCTTAAATGTGGTTTGGTGACTTTCTTATAACAACTTTTTACACTATTATTTAGGGGAAACTCAGCCCATGAGATGGGCAATGCGAATGAGAGTTGCTCTGTGCCTTGCCCAAGCTCTAGAGTACTGTACCAGCAAAGGACGTGCACTATATCATGATCTGAATGCTTACAGAGTTCTTTATGATGATGTAAGTTTATTTACTTCATCTGTGACATGACCTTTATTTCTCAAGATTAAGGTATTGTTGGATGGTGCTCAGAACATGCAGATATGTGAATTGTCTTTTATCCTTATGAAGTGATATCCAGCACACAATCTAATTGGTGTAATCCTGGAAAGCTTTATTAAAGTTGATAAAAATGATATTTTTATACAATTGAATTGCTTAAAAATTAATTGATATCATTTAATATTGACAATTCACTTCCCTTAACAAGTCAACAAGTTAATACTTATTTTGTCATGTCTTCAAAATTTCATACTTCATACTCTGAATTAACTGAAAATATTAATTCACAATAATTGGAAAGTGACCCAAGATACACTGCACATGTATATACTGATTTTGTAGAAACTGAAATGATATCAGAAGTTTATGAGTACCACGATATAGAGTTGACTATTGTTCAATATTTCATTGCCTTAGAGTGGGTAAAGACTAGGATGGATAGTAAGTAGCTATTTACTTGATTAATAGGCAATGATAGTGGGTGGAACACCGGAACAAACTGCTATAAATTGTGTGTTGTTAGTGTGAATAGTAAGTGTTGACTGTCCTTTTTCTTTTCCCCCCCTGTTATTCAGGACTACAATCCTAGACTTTCATGCTTTGGTCTGATGAAAAATAGTAGAGATGGGAAAAGTTACAGTACAAACTTGGCATTTACTCCACCTGAATATCTGAGGACAGGTACCCTCTCAAGCAAGATATATTTTTCATCACAAAATCATGTTATTTGATCTTCTATGTCTATGCTTGGAGAGCAAACTTTAGTACCCATGCTTATTAAGAATTTTAAGATATGATGATTGATTTTTCTTCTCTCATAACAGTTGTTTATGTTACTCTATTTTCTTGAAGTGTTTGGCAACATAAAAGGGTATTAAGCTGTGAAAGTGTGAAACTAAGAAAAGTAGCATGTGTGGCTTTCTTATTAGTCTGCATAAGTGGCACTTGCTTATCGCATACAGTTTCCTATGGAAAATTCATAGAGATCCAAAACGAGCTTCAGTTGTCATTGCTTTCACCTATATTTGGCTGTTCTACTTGGCTGACCTATTTGTATCCAAAGTGTTCTTTATCAATAGCTTGTGGTTGACTTTTCTATAAGTTGGAATGATTAATATAATCCTGTATCTTTCTTTTCTTTTTTATTTGCCCCTAAACCAACATCTTGAAAAGAGACAATAGACTAGAATGTTTTTGTATAGTATGTTGTGTGTAAAACTGAAAATAGTTTCTCATTATGAGCATAAATCATTAGTACCTATTGTGATGATATTACTACCATTATTACCATTATTATCCCTTGGAGCTGAAATGTCCCAATAAGGTCTCTAGCAATTTTACTCCTGGACCTCGAATATTGTCATTATCAATACCAGGTCTTCTGCAAAATTTATTCTTAGATCAATTTTATGCTTTCATGTTTCTCTTTATAAACTTTTAATCCAATGGATGACTTATTTCTGTGGAGATTCATCTTCACATTGATGTTGGTGATACTTAACCATGTTTGGGTGGAGCTATTAATACCATGGCCATAATTTGTCTTATTATCATAAACAGGTTGATATAACCTGCTCTGCCACTTCAAATTTAATGTGATTGGAGTGGATAATATAATTCTCATCTCCCCCAAATAGGAAAAAAAATATTTTATATGACATGATGGTTTAATTATTGTACTCATTTTTATAATCTCATGTCATAATTATAAGTATATGATGGCATTGTGTCTGCCCTCCTTTTCCCTGGTCATGCAGGCAGAGTTACTCCAGAGAGTGTAACTTATAGCTTTGGAACCCTTTTGCTCGACCTCCTTAGTGGAAAGCATATTCCTCCAAGCCATGTAAGTTTCTTTACTTGATAAAATGTTATGCAAACCGTGTTTACTGTGTCCTGTCCTACAATGTTGTCTATCTTCTTACTCTAATTGAGCTATTTTTTTCAATCAATTTCTTCTTCCCCTTGTTCTAGCTAAAATCAAGTAAGAAGTACCCTGTTGAGAATTTTTAAATTGCCTATTTTTTGGACTAACATGAGGCTCTTGTGATTAAATATGGTAGTTTTTCTTTGCTCAAGGATCAAGCGTTTTGCATTGATTTAGATTTAGATTTTGTTCTGTATCTAACATTTAATGTGTATTTAATTACTAATTATTGTCAAATTCTTGAGAATTTTTTTTCTTAAAAAAAATATTTTCCCAAAGTAATCACTTCCAAAACATACATTTTCTTTCATAATTTTTGCAGGTCATTGACCTGATTAGAATCAGGAACCCTGAGATGCTATCAGAGGGAACTGGAAAATTTTCAAATGATCAGGGGACTGGACAATTTTCAAATGATCAGGGGACTGAACAATTTTCAAATGATCAGGGGACCGAACAATTTTCAAATGATCAGGGGACTGAACAATTTTTGAATGATCAGGGGACTAAACAATTTTCAAATGATCAGAGGACTAAACAATTTTCAAATGATCAGAGAACTGAACAATTTTCAAATGATCAGGGGACTGAACAATTTTCAAATGATCAAAGGACTAAACAATTTTCAAATGATCAGGGAACTGAATTTGTGCTTCCAGTATGCCCTGTTCTATAATGTTGTCTATCTTCTTACTCTAATTGAGCTCTTTCTTTTAATCAATTATTATTCCCCTTCTAGCTAAAATCAAGAAGCACCCTGTTAAGAATTTTAAATTGTCTATTTGTTTGGACTTTAGACTAACATGTGGCTCTTGTGATTGAATGTGGTGGTTTTTATTTGCATGAGGACCAAGCGTTCTGTATTGATTTTGATTTAGATTTGGCTGTGCATCTAACATTTAGTGTGTGTTTAGTTTGGCTTATTTTAAAGAAATAATTACTATTTGTTGTCAACTTTTTGAAAAAAGAAATCCCCAAAATAATTAATTTCAAACCATACACTTACCTTCATAATTTTTGCAGGCCCTTGACCTGATTAGAGACAAGAACCTTCAGATGCTATCAGACTCTTGCTTAGAAGGAGAGCTTACAAATGATGACGGGACTGAATTAGTGCGTCTAGCCTCACGATGTTTACAATCTGAACCACGTGAGCGTCCTAATCCAAAATCACTGGTTGCTGCTCTAATACCTCTACAGAAGGATTCTGAGGTTAGCTGGTTTGAAAGTGGTTCAGCATAATTTACTGTCTGAGACACAAGGATAGCTGGACTTAATACTTTTAAATGAAGATATAAACTATAGCAGAATGCTTCAAGAGCTGTACATAAATAATTTAGCTTTTACTGATGTTTCTTACTTTTTTTGTTCAATGTCATTATAAAAAGTTTAAACAAGGATAGCATATAGTTTATATGCAAGGTAAGCTATAGAAGGATAGCATATAGAAGAATGCTTGAAGACTGGTTTATATTTGCAAGGCATATCTGTCTTAGTAATCAATTGCGATTCAAATTCTGGCTTCCCAACCTGATTGTTGAATTGTGAATTGTAAATTGTAAATTGTATTGAATCATAAGATTCAGAAATCCGATGAAAAATAGCTTGAAATATTTCACATAAATGATGTATAGTGCTCAATTAAATAATTTTAAATAAGAAATTGAAAAACATCATAAATATTTCCCTAGGCATTCTTGTGGCTGCAGGACAATGGACAACTTTAATGATAGCAATTGAGTAATCATTTATGTAATTTTATGGCCATTTAGACCTATCCTGCTGTAGGAACCATAAGAGATTGACTATGGGTACTCTTTGTATGCCTTAGGTGAATGACCTATAACTTCCAGGTCATTCTAGATGCCATTCCAAATAGCCAAATAGAGTGCATAAAGTAATCGAATGATGCTGTAAAAATCCAGTTTCAGAAGCATGAAAATATAGTGGAATAACAAAATAGTATGTAATCAATAGTACCCCTTTAGTTCCTTTTTAGTTAACTAGGTTTAAATGGTGCACATTGTGTTGGTGCCATAAACTTATATATTTAATGGTTACACCAATAAGAAAAAGAGCAGTTTGTAATACATGAGAATTTGAAACGATGAGTTTCTCAACTTAGATTACCATAATTAAAAGATGGATGTGGAACTCGAAAGGAAAATCAGCCATCAATGAAAAATGATCATAAATTGATGATGTAGCAATCAAATACAGTAAAATTGCTAACATGTGTCTCAACTTAGAGTAACATAAAGATGGATGTGGAAATAAGCAAATTACTGATGTGAGAATCAAACAGAGATGGAAGTCTCAACAAAGGGACAGAGAAAGAAACTAACTAAAACTAATGTATCCCGGTGCTAGAGGCTCCTCACTTCGTAGAAGTATGGGGGAGGGTCATTATACACAGTCTTTTCCTTGCATATGCAATGAGACTGTTTTTGAATTCGATCTCGTGACCAATTGGTCACCAAGGTGCAATTTTGTCATTGTGCCAAGACTTGCTGTCCAATAAAGGAATGGAGAATGATCACAAATTGTTGGTTTGACAATCAAATTGAGAGCGGAATTGCAAACGTCATTATAATTTTATAATTTGTAAATAGATAACTATACACAAGGTTATTTAACTTTCTAATTTCTTTGTTGAGAATCGGTAAAGAAATGTAAAAAGGAAAATAATAACAAATTGCTTAGTCATGTAATTTGTATTGGTGATACCAAATTGTACCATTCATCCATTTTTTGTGATTCATCACATGTTATTAATTGTTTGCTAGTTGAGTTGTATCAAACTGTGAGATTTGAGTAGTGAATTGTAAGATTCTAACACTTGGACCATACTGGAATTGGTTATTGATGTTTTTTAATTTTGTAGGTTCCTTCGCAAGTGCTGATGGGTATACCAGATGGTACAGCTGCTTTCCCCCTTTCACCTCTTGGAGAAGCTTGTCTACGAATGGATCTGACTGCCCTGCATGAGGTGATGGAGAAAATTGGGTACAAAGATGACGAGGGTGCAGCAACTGAGGTTTGTTTCTGATATCCAAATTGTAAAACCTGTAATAAATCATTTAAAACCATTGGTCCTTTATTATTCATTCTCGCTCAATTTTTTGACTGTGTCTTGATTGTGGAGAATCAAGGATTATTCATAATCATAAAGTATTTGCCAAACTCAAAAGTTTTATCAAATTGCTATACTTCCAGTTATACTTCATGGTAGTGCATGTTGAGCTTTAAAGAAATGAGAAAAATATGAAAGTAGCAAAAATGAGAATATTAAAATGGATGTGTAGCTACAAAAGAAAGGATAGTATATGATATGATTGTATATGAGGAGATATTAGTGTGACACCAATTGAAGAAAATATGACAAGCTCATTAAGGTTGCTCCAACATGTGCTTAGAAGACTACTAGGAGCACCAATGAGGATAATCGATTACATGGTTTTTAGTCCTGGAAAAAGGGGAAGGAAACCAAGGACATTAGAGGCAGTTGTTTTGAGGGATCTTATGGTGAATAATATATTTGAGAATCTGGTCTTTAACCGAATCCCATGGTGTTATGCAATCCATGTAGTCAATCTCACCCAGTGAGATAAGGCTTTTGTTGCTTGTTTTGATTGTGGAGTAAATTAAAGGTCATGTTTGACGCAATAATCCATTTTTAGTCTTAAGAAATTATTGGGTTCTATGTTTGACACTTTAGTAGTTTAGTTTTAGTGGGAATGGGAAGGGAATATTCTATGCTATACTTGGTCTGCCTTATCAGACAACATAAGAGTTAGTGCTACATCATTGTAATAATTAAGCTTTTCACTTATAAACTTAAATTTTTCTGATCGCACGCCAGTTTACAGCATGTTGGTCTAATCTTGAATCTTTGATGTCTTTTCACACTTCTATTATATTGACCTGTTTTTCCATGTAGATTGGCTGATCAGGTTGTCCACTGATTTCTTTATTTTATTTTCCTATCAAGCAGCTTTCGTTCCAAATGTGGACGAACCAAATGCAGGAAACGTTGAACTCAAAGAAGAAAGGGGATGCTGCTTTTCGGCATAAGGATTTTAAAACTGCAATTGATAGCTATACGATGGTTAGTAATTTTCTCGGCTCTTGGTTATATTGAAGAATAGTTCAGTATCGCTTTTGCTCCTATTTTTTCAATTTCACGAACTTTGCTCCTTTTTTTTTTTAATTTGACCCCCCTTTATTTTAGTTGTGCATTATTAGTGTATCTATTAACTTAATATCCAATATTTTACAAAAATATTGATCTAGCAGTGCAGTAGAGTGTCATGTCAACATGATTGTGCTGATGTGGCAGTGCATTAGAATGTCACATCAACATTTCTGTTGAATATTGAATGTTAACAAATGGACAAAAATTGTTAAATTGAAATAGTGGGGGATGAAATTGGCAAAATAAAATGGGGGATGAAATTCGCAAAATTGAGAAAGTAGGGGACTACGTGCAATTAAGCCTTGATGAATATATAAAATCATTTGCTGTCCTTTCCTGACTCAGCGGATGTGATAACAGGACTGAATTTGTTCAAGATGTTAACTTCAAAATGGTAATTTTCCATTATATGATGAGTTGTGATGTGCCACTGAAGGTTTTGTTGTGTAACGCAGTTCATTGATGTTGGAACCATGGTTTCTCCAACGGTTTATGCACGTCGTAGTCTATGTTATCTGATGAGCAATGTGCCCGATGAAGCACTTAATGATGCAATGCAAGCACAAGTAATATCCCCCGTTTGGTACATTGCATTTTATTTACAAGCTGTTGCTCTTTTAGCACTGGGCAAGGAGAATGATGCCCAAGTGGCACTTAAAGAGGGTTCTTCGCTTGAAACTAAAAAGAGCACAAATTAGTTGAGTTCATTGGCCAAACCACGATTTCTTGTTCCTGAAGATAACTTAAATAGAACACGTGCTGGTTTCTCAATGCCCCAGTTCCTTATCGGACAAATTGTATTGCATGGAATAGAGTGGTTTATTATACTTGTGCATGACTGGTTCATTGGTTGCTTAGAAGCATTCTTTTGCACAGACTAGAGTCACCAAAGTTATACGATATCTATTTGCACTAGGCTTCTCTTTTTGTTGTTTAGTCAGCTATGTTAGCATAAAGATCATGGGAAGGATTTAAGAAACTTTTGGGAGAGAGTTGTGTTTGTAAAGGTTCACTTGTAAGTGTATGTCAGCATTTGTTGGGTAAACAACAGATGCTGTTGTTGTGCTTGTAATTTTATGTACAGAACAATTGGTTACGTCTACTGCGTCGACATGAAATAGGTTGTTTTTGTATGCTGTATTGATATTGATTTTGCATCTAATAAATTCTTTAAATCTTTTCTGTGCTATAATCTCTCCGTTGCCTCCAACCCATTGGTCGCGTGGACTTGCCAAGCTTGCTGATAAAAACGCGCCTTCATTTGTAATCATCTTCTCATTTCATATTTATGATAGATTTTTTATTCTTACAAGTTTCAATCTCATCAAATGCTTTCCTCTCTTGAATTCTATTAAGTTTCCCAGTGAATAAGTTGTAGGTTTTAATATTTTTTTTCTCGACGGGTTTGGATTTTAATATCCAGTAGGATGAAGTTGAGATTAGGTTTAACAAAACTTGTTTATGAAATGCTAAATAGTATGAACTGATTGTGTACTAAATATTTATTTATGAGTACATCAAATATATATTTTGATGCACTCTCAATAATAATCTTGGGTGACATTGTTTGTTTGTTAGTCTTGTCAAGTGATTCATTCAGGATTCGTAAAGAAATTCTCATACCACACGGTGCTTTTCAACAAAAATTAACCCGACTGACATACCCCTTTAATTTAGCTATTTACTTATCTATTTCCAATAGAGTGGGCCTTTTGATAGGAGAAATTTAAATCTAACTATTTAAAGCATGTCATCTATATATCCTAATCTGTGGAACTATTCATAATGCTTGTGAGGCTGGATCCAGTTTCAATAACATAACAAATAAAAAAAATAAAACTTGAAAAAGGGCCCCAACCGTTAAGTGCTCTGCCACTGGGCCGTTGAATTGAAATAAATAAAATAATGAATCTGACTTAAAATAAAATAAAAAGGGCCCAACCGGGTTCGAACCGGTGACCTCTTGATCTGCAGTCAAATGCTCTACCACTGAGCTATGGACCCATGTTGATGTCAAAAGCAAATTTCAAAATGTTATATCGAATTCCATGAAATTTAAAATAATAATTAATTTTGGAATTTAAAAATTCATGTATGATTTTTCTACTAACAATATAACAGTTGGCATGGAGAAAGTAATAAAAATAAGGATAGAAAAGAAAAGCATTAAGAATTATGAATAACAAACATAAGCAGTAAAGTAAAAACATTGAGATGGATGAGTTGGAGAGCTTAAAGAAAGAGAGTATAATATCAAGCAGGTTGGTCTTGTTGGTGATGAAAGTCCCCTTCTTCAACAGCGGCGGCATCTTGATACTGCTGATACTCAGCAACCAAGTCATTCATGTTACTCTCAGCCTCAGTAAACTCCATCTCATCCATTCCCTCAGCAGTGTACCAATGCAAGAAAGCCTTTCTCTTGAACATGACAGTGAACTGTTCCGAGACACGCCTGAACATCTCCTGAATGGAGGTGGAGTTCCCCATGAAGGTCGATGACATGGACAACCCAGTGGGCGGAATGTCACACACGCTCGACTTTACGTTGTTGGGTATCCACTCCACAAAGTAGGACGAGTTCTTATTCTGCACGTTTATCATCTGCTCATCCACTTCTTTCGTGCTCATCTTCCCTCGGAACAACGCCGACGCCGTTAGGTACCGACCGTGTCGAGGGTCCGCCGCGCACATCATGTTTCTCGCGTCCCACATCTGCTGTGTCAGTTCCGGGATGGTCAGGGCTCGGTACTGTTGTGAGCCACGTGATGTCAGTGGCGCGAAACCCACCATGAAGAAGTGGAGCCTTGGAAAAGGTATAAGGTTCACCGCCAGTTTCCGCAGGTCCGAATTCAGTTGGCCGGGGAAGCGTAGGCAACACGTTACTCCGCTCATTGTTGTTGAGATCAAATGGTTCAGATCACCAACTGCATTCAGAAACAAAGGAAACATTTCTTTCCATTGGATATATAATGTGTATAATAATGAGTAAGAGTGGGACACTTACAACTTGGATTTGTGAGCTTAAGTGTTCGGAAACATATATCATAGAGTGCCTCGTTGTCAAGGACCATGCATTCATCTGCATTCTCAACTAGTTGATGAACAGAGAGAGTGGCGTTGTATGGTTCGACCACCGTGTCGGATACCTTTGGGGACGGGAACACTGAGAAAGTCAACATCATCCTATCCGGATACTCTTCTCTGATCTTTGAGATAAGCAACGTACCCATTCCAGACCCAGTTCCACCTCCCAGTGAATGACAAATTTGAAACCCTGTCATCTCATGTTCATGTTCATGTTCATGTTCATGTTCATCAAACAAACAATTTGCATCATAAATAATTCCATAGCTTCAAATCCCTCTTTCCTGTTTCTTTTCCATTAAAATTAGAGTCCTATTTTAATAATTCAAGTAATACGCTACCAAGTTAAATTCTAATTTTGATCCAGAAACGAAAGAGTATTGAAGAAATTGAAACGACAAAACTTAAATTCAATTCTGTAAGTATTTTTTGTGTTGTCCTTTTAATTAGAATTAGAATTTCATTTTAATAATCCAGGTAATAAAACATATGTTATTTTAGGTGAAACTATTATTCTAATTAGAGAATAACATGAAAAGTCGTTAAGGATCTACATATAAACTTTGTTACTGAGATGAAACTACTGCTCTAATTAGAGAACAACATGAAAATCAGTTAAGGAACTGTATGCAAATTTTGTCAGTGAAAAGGGACATAACATAACAAAAACATGTCTCAATGAATTAATTAAGAAAGTAGTAGTACCCTGCAAGCAGTCACAGTTCTCGGCTTCTTTACGAACAACATCAAGAACTGAATCAATAAGCTCTGCTCCCTCAGTGTAATGCCCTTTGGCCCAGTTGTTTCCAGCTCCATTTTGGCCGAACACGAAGTTATCAGGCCTGAATATTTTTCCAAAAGGACCAGAACGCAAGCTGTCCATGGTCCCTGGTTCAAGGTCCATAAGCACAGCTCGAGGAACATAGCGTCCTCCACTTGCTTCGTTGTAGTACACGTTTACCCTCTCAAGCTGAAGATGAGAGTTGCCTACGTAATTTCCAGTGGCATCTATCCCATGTTCATCACACATCACCTCCCAAAACTTGCCTCCAATTTGGTTGCCACATTGACCAGCTTGAACATGGAGGATTTCTCTCATTTTGAAGACAGAGTGATTCAGAAATTGTAGTACCGAATTAGATGGAGTACAAGTTGAGAAGGGAAAAAGGGGTGGCCCTTTTGTAGGAGCAATGCAAAAGGAGAAGATAGGGTGATAAGATTGATAAAAATGGTACTTGCCTTTCTTTCTGTCAAGTGGAAAATAAAAAAAAAAGAATGGAAGTTCAATTAAGAGGTTCATGTGGGTTTGTTGGGAAGGGGCTATGTCTTACTCCAAGCAGTGTAATGAGCTGGACGTGGAAAGTGACAAGAAGTTGCATGATTGTTCTCATGGCCTTATGCTAGCTAAGTATCTGAATTATCAGTCCTTCCTACCACTTGATATCCCATCTGTCAATACTATTTCCAATTGTCCATATCCTTGTTTGGTCACCATGCTTTTCTTGTCCACACTGATTTCACAAATATTTTTCACCTTCTTTACTGGACACATTGCTAACGTTGTAGGTTTGTGCCAACGTTAAACTGTGTTCAATGGTCTTTCAACTAGAGGATCACTTTTGACTAGGGTACAAGTCCCCTAGTGAGGCATATAAAATTACTAATTTTCAGTTATTCACTAAAACACTAAAACTGTGTTTTCATAGTCATATAAGTCCCTAGTGAGCATCTTGACAGAGAATAAGAATTTAATTATGAAGGGCATCGGAATTCCGTTGAAACCTGTATCCTTCTCAAGGCAACAACTATTTTCATGCCCACTAAAGCAGTACTCTGGTCTTCCTTACAAAAATTAATTAAAAACCGCAATATTGCCCATTCACTGGCATTTATTCATGGAATATCTGAAACTGGTGGAACGATTGTTTACCCTTTTTTTCGAATGGGAATCTTAAGCGATTACATAATTTGAACATAAAGAACTAATATTTTGTTATCATGTGTCTTGATGCGCAAGTTCAATAATAAAAATTGTTAAATACAAGAATATGTATTTGATATTTTAAAAATCAATTATGTCTTCAATACCTTCTTTAAAAATTTGAGATGAGTAATACGTGCTATTTGTATTCCATGGTTTAAAAAACCCTTTGTATCAGATAAATTGATCGCTAATTTAATGAAACAAAAGAGAAAAAGTTGGGAATATATCATATAATTTCATACAGCTCACATCCACAAAAGATTTAAGGTGGTTGCTAATTTAGCCAATATCTGGTGGTTGCATCATCTGCTGATTGCGACATACTTAGGTCGTTTTTAGATTGAATTATTTCAATAATCAATTATAGACGGAATCAATTTATATTATGTAAAATAATCTTTGTTTACATATGTTAAGTAAAAATAATTTTAAAAGAATACATTTTGTTAAAACTATCTCATAATTAAATTTTTATAATGAAATTAAAAAAGACTAAATTTTGCTTTTGATTCTTTATTTTATTTTATTTTTGTTCAATTTAATTTTTTATCTTTTAAAAATTTCATTTTCATTTTTAATTTTTTCGAAATGGACCTTAGTGGTCTTTTCCGTTAAATTGCTAAAGAACAGAAAACATTAGCCTCTTATGACTTGACCGTTAAATGTACATATTAGTATATTGGAGAGAGGTACAATTGTTATGATGAAATTAAACAGGAGATCTAAAGCCCCAAATTAAGAAATTAGGGTTCATAAGCTTTTTGAAGAATCTTTTTCAAAGTTTCAAATTAGGTATTCAAACTTCTTCTAAGATACATGGATTTAGTTGCGTCTGGTTGTAGGTGTAGGATGACTTCCTCCTTGTCATTATGGTGATTTTGCAATCTTACAAATCACTAGAAGAACAACAAACTTAGGGAGGAGGTTTTGAGGATGAAAACATTTCATGGTAAGTTTTTATGTTTTCAAGCATTTTATTGAAAAATGATGAATCTTTGGATAATTAATGAATATTTTGCCATGTTAGTAAGAAGATGAAGACAATGAGTTTTTTCATTGGTATTTTGAGAAGATTATTGATGAAAAAGACATGATTATTTTAAGATAAAGGAGAAGGATTCTCAATCTATAACATTCATTGAGTAATAGGAGAAAATGGTTAAAATTCATTGTTATGTTATGTTGTTTAATGTTAGGGATTAACATTGTTTTGATATTGATGTTATTGAAGTTATCCATGATTGAGGATTTTACATTTCAAATATAAGATTTAGATAATTCCAATGTTTGTAATTCGGCTAACCTTTTATGAAATTGATTATTGAAATTTGATCTTCTAATTATCTATTCAAATGACTAAAATGAATTTATTATAAAAGTTAAAGGACCAATTTAAACCAATTTAAAAAGATGAACAACCAATTTGAACTCATTTAAAAAGATAAAAGATCAAAATGAACCTTAAAAAAATACTTAAAGGACCAATTTGAATTATGAAGCTTTATATAAATCTAGGAAAAGTTTGAACATGTGTAAAATCATTAGCCAAATTAGTTTTGAGAGTCAGTTAATACAATTAATGTAACGTATGAATTCATTAACATATTAATAAGGTTCACAATCACTAATGAAAGTAGGTATCCAACAAAAAAGACATTAATTCACTAGTATAAGTGACACTACATGATATAGCTAATGCTACCTTAACCTAATGAAGCAAAACAATAAACATTCTAAAAGGTAGCCAAAAATGGTCTCAGGAAATGAAAGCATCAAAACAAGCCAACATTTGTCCAATGTGCATTTAACTTTCTTCATAGGTTGACCTTTCTCTTAATCTGCAACTTTGGCCTTATAGGTCTATTTGGATGAATTTTTGTTGATGTAGGTGGATTGGTTTGTGAAACTGCCTTATCTAAGTTGTTATTGTCATCAATAGTTATCTTTTTAGTTTGTGAAACTGCCTCTTCATTAATATATTATTGCTTAATCAGTTTGTGATGTTGTTTCTTTAGGGTGTGTTGTTGTAACAGATAAAAGATAATGTTAAATCAATGAAATAATATCAAGGACCAAAAGGAACTTTTTAAAAAACATTAGGAACCAAAATAAACCACTTCAAAAAATTATAAATATAAATGAACACCATTTCTTATACATAAGGTAGCTTTTTCAATAGGAGCATCTTCATTGTGTGTTGCAGCTTCTTGAGATACTTTTCTAGCATGTACATCATTTCCTGTACATAAAAGAATTTAATTACACAACTTATGTACCAAATGCAAACTTGCAAAAAAAATTTAGGACCCTACATAATTTCATTACCTACTAATTCTTTTGTATGCTTTTCAACATGTTCATCACCTTCACCAATTTTATCTTATTGCTCTTGAGTTTGGTTTTCATTATTATCAGCATGGTGGATGTCACTATCAATTATAGTCCTCTCATTCTCATCAAATGGCTTATCTTCAATACAATAAAAAAAACTTCAGTTGTTGAAATAGGATGCACCATAGACAAATGAATACAAATAAGACATCTTTCAATTTGAACCATCCCCATGGCATTAGCATCATCCAACAATTGCTTCAAACCAACATTCAAATCCCTTCTCCCAATCTTATACCACATTGTTTCAATAGTAGAATAACCTTTTTTTTTTCTTGTATAATACCAATTACCTCAAAATATGATCACATATCAACCAAACATTTTCATGCCCTTTATAAGTAAGTTTTTTTCCTTCCACAAACACCACGAGACACTATAACTTTTATATATTCATCATTCATTCTACAAACACAAAGTGTTATGCAAATTAAAAACACTAAACAAACACAAAACATTAAAAATGTGCAACATGTTATACATATATGGTAATTAAATTTTATTATTCCACACAGAACATGTTAGGCATATATGGTTCAACGTAGCCAAATTCTCAAATCCCAAAACAAAAACAAAATTATTTCATAAACATTTAGCATGAAGAAACAAATTTGTACCTCATTCAAGTTTTAACCTTTGAAATAGCAACTAATTTCAACTCATAATAGCAAACCCTGATAATATTGAACCATTATACAACCAAAGTTCAAACAATCAACAAAAAAAAAGTTTTTTTTTTAAACCCAAAATAGAGCACATCACAATGCATAGGAAGAACAAGAAAAAAAATTGGTCAAAGGTTATCCATACATAAATGATACACACTTAAACAATAATATAATACTTTCACCTTAATCCTTACAAGTTCGTCCTTCTGCTTCTCCAACAATTTTGTAATGAAAAAGTCTAAAACTTTATTTCATTAACAAAGTGACAATTCATTTTCCTCATTTCTTCTATTTTTTCTTATGTAACAAGCAAGAACATTCGACAATAGAAACAACTTCAATTTTTCAAAAATTTCAAAACAACGTCATTTACACTTGTGCCTCATAGAATTTTATAACATTGTTTCAAAAATAAATTTGTTTCAAAAAGATAAAGGACAAAAATGATTTTTTTAAAAAGATAAATTACTAAAAAAATAAGATAAAAGACCAAAAATAAAATTTAGCCTTAAAATAATATTGTTACTTTTAATAATTAACTTTGTTTTTAAATTAATTATTAAAGATAAAAAAACACCAACTAAGCTAAAAAAATATTTTGTTAACAATCTTCAAAATCTTATTTAAAAATTCGTTTTTCTTTATAGTAGAAATAAATTAAAATTATAGTATAATTTTCATTGATATTACTAAACGAAAGAACAATTTTTCCTCAAAGTGGATTATAATCTGTAAAAATAAATCAAATTAAAATCAAACTAGCAAGTGATCAGTGGTTCAAGGAGGTAGAGTTATGCTATTGAATATATGGTTATCAAGTCATTGGATGAAGTAAATAAGGTAGCCCATCAATTCTAATTTAATGAAATCAGTCTTCAGATGGCAGATTGAATGATCTATCCACAGCAATCACCCACCTCAACCTAGTCCTCTTATTCTCCAATAAGTTGCATTTTAAAATGTTCACGTTCACTCTCTCAACGTACATTTAGAAGCTCACGAGGGCATTACGTATTCTGTCCCATGCTAACCTACTCTCGATGATAGATGGGTTTTGATTTGTAAGTAAGAACTACTTGCGCAAGAGAATGCAATAAAGCTGTAATATCAAATGACATCATACGCCGGCTGACTAGTTACAAAAAATTAGGTTAATAATTTGATTGGTTGAGATATATCTTTAAATGGAGCATAGACTAGTGAAAAGTTAAACGATCACGAAAAATACTAAAAAAAACTAGTGGCTGAACGAGTCTGAATCTAGAAATAAAGAAAAAGTTTATTCAAGCAACATTTTAATCTATTGCCAGTTAAATGATTACGTTGATGGATTTTCAAACTTGTGATGTGAATTAAATGTCAGCTTGATCAGATCATGTTTCCAAGAAAGGTATATGAGAAGAATCAAGGCAAAAATTACATATAATTCTTTCCTATATCTAAATTCAGCTCAAATGAGAGACAACCAAGACTATAATCAAAGGATTACACAATTAATCTTACTCTGACATTTGAAAGATAACACATCCTTAATAAAGCAATTCCTCAAACACATGATCTACGGATTGCTCCCACTTTCCATGATACAATTCCAAAAGCCTCTCAGCTGGAGTGACACCTACCACCACAAAGATCATTTGTCAAAAACTAAACAAAACAGAGAAAACCTTCCATGAAAACAACAAAAAAGCAATTGAAAATTTGGCGTAGACTTCCGTAAGTTTTAAATTTTAATAGCCTAATTCTAGATGCCAATGTAAAAACAGCTAAATTGACATTTTGCTTTGGTGGATTAAGATGGGATCAAAAACCATGTTCAGAATAAGCTCAATCTATTTTCCTTCGAAGATGATGGAAGTGGATTTATTTAGATCAATATCTTAAGCATAACAATTGTCTCCAAAGGTTTCAATTAACATTCAAGTTTTCAGCCCATTCTTTGAGAAACAGGAAATTGTATCCAAGGATAGAGAACAGCCCTCAAGAAACAAGAGAGAAGTCTGAATATATTTTAGTCCACATATGTGTAATTATTTTCAAATTAGTCCCCATCGTTGTCATTTTAACATCGTGAAATTGATATGGAGTCACTGTAAAGTTAAGGGAACAAAATTGAAAATGTGTGACATAAAAGGAGAAAAATTATAATATAGTAATTTTAGTCCCTAAATGTAAAACTCACATTTAATTTGATTTGTTCCCTACATTATACTAAATCTCCAATAGACGTGTTATAACAACAATGAATATATCAAGACCAAATTATAAAAATTGTCCATACAACGACTGAACTGAACTTTTCTTTTGTATAGTGATTGAATTGAAAATGACTCACATAGAGATCAAAATTAAACATATATTTTAACACAAAGGATCAAGGACCAAAAGATAATCTGGACTAGTAAAACAACTACAAAAACTCCATATACAAATACAAACTAAAATTGATTAACAAGTCAAAGTTCAAATGTACAAAAACACCATATAATCAATGTCAATATTAATTATACAACTACAAACTAAAATTGATTAACAAGTCAAAGTTCAAATGTTAAAAAACTCCATATAATCATTGTCAATATTAATTATACAAATACGAACTAAAATTGATTAACAAGTCAAAGTTCAAATGTTAAAAAACTCTACGTGTGAAAAGGGAAGAGGCTTGGAACAAATGAAAACATGAGAAACAGAAGATTTCAAGTAGTTTCATTTCAATAAGATGCAGAGACAGGAGAATTTTGAATGCTCTAACATAGATAAGGCTCTTTTTTTAAGTATCTGCTTCATATAATCACTAAAAAAGTTAGCGTACCCAACCCCAAATAATAGGGGCAAAGACTTTGCAACTCATCATCACTTTAACTAGACCGTGAGAATGTTAACTTAGAGAGAGTAAAACATTTGTTCAGTGCATTGAAGACGATCTGTTCCTAAAGTAAGGTCCAAAGAGGTATAAATTATGAATGTTTGAATCTAACTGAAACAAGGGAATGAAACTAAGTAGGCCACTGGAAGCAAAGAAAGCTTGTAGGAGATGCATCATTATTCATTAACGAGTATATAACCTATAAATCCATTACCTGTTCTAACCACCTCAGCAACCTCATTCAGAAATCCAGATTCCTTGAAGCCTCTTCTCTCCAAGCCATCCTGTGGATGCACCCCAATGCCCTTAGCAACATTGAAAATAACAGGCAATAACAAAAACAATGACACCTTTTACCTTTGCCAACTTTAGAACATCTTCAGCAACATGCTTCAGCAAACCGTCTCGGAATGGTGTCTTCAAACCAGTTATGGGAACCTGCCATAGACTAATGGTTAGTATAAAATGTCAAATAGTAAAATATCAACTTCTGACCCCTGGGGTTATGACATTTATCAATCCGCATGAAGAAATAAGAAGAAAATCTAATAATATAACATGTAAAAACTAAAACAGCTCCCTTTTATCCTCCTTTCAGGTTTGCACGCCTAACTTAAAATACCTTCACAAGGATCCAAGGCCACTTTGATAAAATGATCAAGACGATTTCAGTCCTCACTTATTGCCTTCTAATTATACTTCAAGCACAGGGTAACCTTGTGCGTAGTCCATGCTTCCAGCTCAAAGTAATTTTACATGAGGGGACATGTTTGAGATTAATAAAAAGAAAAATCATTTCTGGGACTAAACCTAATAACTGATGCGTCTGGGTTGAATAATAGCAATACAAATGAAAATAGTGTTATTAAGGATGCTACCTTATTCCTTAACATTTGTCTTTCTTCTGGTGTCCAATCAGCTGTCATATCCAAAACACTTTGTAGAGAAACTTCATCGTACATTAACCCTACCTGACGCAGTCAGGAAAATTACAGTTAGTTTATGTTTCTATATTGAAGCAGTTCATATGTTAAGTGAAGATCATGCAAGCAAAGAAAAAGAGTTTGAATGACACAAAAATACATGACAAAAAACTTCCAAAAAATTATTATTCAAAACATTATTCCTTTTGCTTTTTTAAGACAATAAACATTAGATTGTTGCACAGATACACCCCCATGAATAAGCTAAATGCTGAGTGAAAATCCCAACATCAACACATCTGTGTTTACACTCTATGACACCATTTTGATGGTTTGTGGATAAATAATACAGTGAACAATCCAAAATGTCAGAGGCTAAGTGACTACACACATCATGCACAAGTAGTAAAAGGCTACTCACCCAAAGTGCTGGTAAAGCACATAACCTTCTCCAAGGTCCTCCATCAGCACCTCTCATCTCCAAATACCTCTTCAGCCTAACCTGAAAAGAATAATGGTTTATAATAACACAACTAGGAAAATGCTGCAAATCCATTGCAAAGCTACAGATACCAGTTAAATTGTGTAACTGATAAAAACTAACCTCAGGAAATATAGTGGTCAAGTGATTTTCCCAATCATTGAGAGTTGGTAATTCGCCAGGAATACAAGGAAGTCTTCCAGCCAAGAAGTCCTGCAATAAAAAAAAAATCAATTCTCTAGATTGAACAAATCAAGTTTACATGTATACCGTGGTCAAGGAAAGCAAGTTTTAACAATAAAGAATGGCAGGGCTACAATAGATAGCCTTAAATTACAAGAATATTAAAGATAGATGGGAACCCTGAAGGTCTTTCCAGTACAGTCGATATATCTCTGTTTCCGATAGACAAAATACATAGGAACATCAAGAGCATAATCAACGTATTGCTCAAACCTGCAATCATGAAGTTAGAAGAATAAAACTGAAAAACAATGAACAAAATATTGCATGAAATATCATGGATAAAATTGTAAAAAAAGAAAGGAATTGATCATGTAAGATGACACATACAATAATTATCTGCATTTCAAGTGATCTATTACAGAAAATAATACATCATCTGAATTTTAACCTCACAAAAATGTAAAATGCTAAAGATAAAAAAAAACATTACAGGAAATAATGATAGTCAATGCACTTGGGAAACAGTATTTTCATGTATCACATAATAAAATGCATAAATTGTTTATGGGTATTACTCCCTCCAGTCTCTTTTATAAGCAAAAAAAAAAAAAAAAAACTCTATTTTTTGGTCTTTTTTATAAGCAAATTTTGACTAATTTAACTATATTTAATGAGACTATCTTCAAAATACCCTTCATTTAATTGAGATTCTATTTTCAATGATCCCTTTTTATTTTTTATATCAAGTTCCAATAAAGAATAGTTTGGGAAGAAAGTTAATTTTCTAGATGGGGTTAACAAAATTGAATGATGTCAATTCTATTTCTTAATTAGTGTGAAGTTAGTTTTTTTAGCTTATAATAGAGACCAGAAGGAGTGGTGTCCAGGGAGTTGCACTCAATTAATATAAGCCTAGAAAATAGTCTCCATTGAGTCTATCAAAAGTCTCTATATATATATATATATATGATATGCAGAAATGTGTATTACGTTTTCTTGAATAATAAAGCATTGAATTCTCTCTAAGATATTCTGTTCTATCTTCATCTAAATCCCCATTTAAGTACATCATTCAGTAAATTAACACCTTGAATTTTGAATTTTAAGTTCAAACCATAAGTTAATAAGGTCATTGAAGAATATCATAATAAATAAATAAAAGACAAACATGGAGACTCCAAAAATCAAGAAATAAGTTGGATGATGTGGATATATAATGGTATAAGAAGGTACATCAGAATGTGCAAAATTCATGTTATCATACATAAGTAGAACAGAGGCCCAGAATTTCATCACACCCAATCCCTCCCTAAATATCTGGTCAAAAGTAGTTCTAGGAAAATTGGCAAATTAAATATCTTAACTCTTCGTATCTTGATAGCATTGGGATCTTAATAAATAGCTATTAAGTGAGTATATTTCCAAATACATGTATTTTGGACAGTCAATATGGAGGATAACAGAATCGATAAAAGGATGAAAAATTCTATTTTTAATGCCTACTTTTAAATTCACAGGAAAACAATGAAGCCTAGAGTCAGAAGACTTAGAAATAACAGTTCCAGTCTTAATTCTTCATAATTCAGAAAAATCTCTTACCCAAATGAGTCATCAAAAACAAAAGGCAGCATGCCTGTGCGATCCTTGTCAGTATCAGTCCAAATATGGCTGTTCCAAGCATATGAAAAGTGGATAAGGCACCTTAATAAAGCAAAGTGTGAAAGGAAATGACTGCACAAGAACTTCCATGTACCTTCTCATACTGACAAAACCATTTGGCTTTTCCTCTTTAAAGGGTGAATTTGCAAAAAGAGCCGTTGCTATCTGTCATAAAGATAAATACTGATTACACAACACAGCACTAAACAAAATCCCTAATAACAACAAATTAAAAAAATGTTAAACGTTTCCTACAGGCTGCAAAGCAAGGCCAGCACGAAACTTCCTGATCATGTCAGCTTCAGAACTAAAGTCCAGATTGACCTGTAAATGTAAAAGTTAAAATCTATTACTATCCAGAATGAGAGCTGATTATAATAGTGTCAAAAGATACTCCTTTCACCGTGTTTAAATAAGGATGGCTTTGTTAAAAATCAAGTTGCAAATCATCCCTCAACTCACCTGTACAGTGCATGTCCTGAACATCATGTCAAGCCCAAGAGAGCCAACTTTAGGCATGTAATTCCTCATAATTTCATATCTTCCCTGTGCGACAACACATAGTCAGAAAGTAGGTAATTGAACCACTAAAGTTCAAGAAAGAACTGTTATTGTTCGGTTACTACGAAGAATAGGGCTGCCTGCTGACAGAACTCCGCAGGAAGAACTTACTAGATAGCCTAATAATTACAGAGACCATTGAAAAACAAGGTTAATCACTTATGAAGAAATGGAGCAGTGACCTCTGGTATAACAATATTTCTGGTGTAGAAGTACTAATGGTTATAAAAGTAAGTCTACTACGTAATCATAAGTATGTGCGTCAATATCAATAGAAAAGACAGAAATTTGTAATTTTCAGTCTAAAGCAACTATAGTATAATAAGCAGATCAAGATGGCACATTTAATGCATTTCACACAATGTGACCTAGCATAGAGGAAAAAGTACATGCTAGTATAAATTGCAAAATCCACCAACCCATTGAGACCCTAAAAGAAGGATATTAGTTCATTCAATAACAAATAAAGCTACCAATCCTTGTGGAGAATACTGTAGACCAAATATCAGCACTTTACACTAGTAATATCCAAATTCCACGTGTCATTATGCCTGGACTCAAGTCCAACAGAAGAAAGGTTGTTGCAATAATATCTAGTCATTATAGTTAATACTGTAATTTATTGCAGATGGCAGTACAAGGCAAAAAAAACAAAAATCTGCCATACAATATGTGGCATTGCGGGCAAATAGCTGAAACATGGCAGATGAATTATAATATATATTCTATGAAATAACATTCATCAAAATCCAATAACATGAGCATAAAATCTCACAGCAACACTAATGAGAAAGATAAAATCCACACAACTAAAAATGGCCTAGAAGTGAGAAGGAGATAATGAAGGGGGAAAAACAGATCAAGGAAACGAGAAAAACAGAAAAAAGGAGAAAAAATGATGAAAAACTGAATTAAAAAAACAAGAAAAACAGAAAAAATGAAAAGAAAAAAAAAGATGGTGACAAGAACTGATAAAAAAATAAGAAAAATAGAGAATAGATGAAAAAAAAAGATATTTAACTACAGTGGTTTCCATAGTTTGGATTGCTATAGTTGGAACTGCTGGCAGGTGTTGGAGGGAGAAGACGAGCTTCAATCAGCCCAAGAGAGAGTGAGAGAAGATAATGCGCAGAAGAGTCAAGAAAGGTTTTAAAAACCTTATTTGAAACTCTTTTAAAAATGATTTAATTAAAAGAAAGGTCCACACAGCAGCTGCAAACATGAAATGCCAGAGGGCGCCACAAAGCAGGAGGCAAGTGGCCTGGGCATCAAAACTGCCACACTATTTCTTTAAGGCCCCACCATAACTGCCATTTAACAACTATCATAGTTAGTGAATAGGTATGGCTGTGAAATTTGACAGCTATTTAATCCTGAAATCAGGAAACCCAGCTGAATTCACGAAAAGTTGACTAAAAACGGATGGTGTCATCCTTTTAAAGGATTGGCCAAGTTATAACTGATGCAGTCAGCATGTGACATCTGAGCAAGATTTTAAAGCTGAGATATCTACAAGTGTAGGAAGAAAGAAAAAAACTACCTTTGGCATTATAGGTATGTCTTTGATTCCCAATTTTGGCTGGAAACCAATCCCCAAAAATCCAATTCCCATTTCCTCGGCAACAGCTTTAACCTATAAACATAAGCATATGGAAATAATTACAGATCTGAAGGAAACAAGGTCATTCATCAGATAACAGAAACATCAAACACAACGAAATAGTATTAAATTTAGCTATCTATTACATTACAACATACAAAGATAAGTTAAATGAACATACCCATAATGATCATACATATTTATCTGAAGAAAAAATGATTGCATAAAAAATTCCAATCTCTTTCTCTAATGGCAAAAAACAGATTTATTCACTGTTACAAGTACACATGACTTACCTGATAAAGGTGCGAATTAACTTCAGCACAAGTTTGATGCAAGGTTTCAAGAGGAGCTCCACTAAGTTCAAATTGACCACCAGGCTCCAATGATATGCTCTGCTTCCCCTGGCTCACATAACGTGCAAAAAAAAATTTAATCTTCAGCAATAATAAAAAAGCATTGCAATTTTAACAAATGAATTAAATTGTAAATCTCAAGGAAAATGTTTGACAGCCTTGTTCATGCAAATGTTAACTTACCTGTTTGAGTCCAATAATTTTATCACCTTCCATTATTTTATCCCAGTCAAATCTCTCAGCAATGCCATTCAGCAATTCTGCTATTTGCTCATACTTCATAGGACGCAAGCTTCCAAACTCAAAACCAAACTTCTCATGTTCAGTACCTATTCTGCAAGACCACACGAATAAATTAACCACCTATAGACACACACAAACTTGCCATCACATAAGAGACAGTTCAAATCTTAAACCTTCAAGAAACTTAATCAGGTGCTATATAAACTTAAAACACAAACTCAAACAAGACAAAAGGTCTCCTCGTAAAAACAAACATGAGACTTTAGTAAGATGTTACTCTGTCCACCTTTATCGATGACTTAAGAAAAGTATTGTCGTGCCGTTTTATATGTTTCTTCAGAAAACCAAAAAATCAACATTTTTCAGAGCCTTATGAACAATGTGGCTGATAAAGCCGCAACTGCAGTCGCAGTGATGCAGAGAGCCCAAAAACCTTAATGTTTCCACCAGAATTCCAATTGCGGTCCTTGTTAAAAGGTTGGTTGAAAAGAAACCTACACAATTCTTTTAAGAATTTACGCACATCCAACAGACCCTGAGCCAAAATAATATCATTCTGCCAATGATATTCCGACTTACGAGACTATTGATAATTCGACCAAATGAGAACATTCAAAATTTCAAATGATAAATCAATTTCTGTACAACAACTTTTAAGTGTCACTAACAGATAGAAGTGGACGGAAGGACCGCCACAAACACTAATCCACAAAATCCCAAAACAAAGATGCAAACAGAAAAAAGACGTTAAATAATGATTAGAAGAAATCCCATATTAAAAAAAAGAAAGAAAAAAATTAATAAGTGACACAGAGCAGAAAAAACGGCACCTCCATTTTTCCTTGGGCTTACAACCCGAGGCAAGATAATCGACGAGATCCTGCTTCGTGAGTGGGTCAGTGGCAACTACAGCATCTTCAGTGGGAGGACTCGCAGCAACAATCACTCCACTGCCACGTGTACTGCCGACACCACCAACAATCCTCTGAAGAGCAGCCTTCTTAGCAGAATCCCACGAAGAGCAACACAGACTGTTGCCAGAGCAGGTTTTCGTTTTCGTTTTCCTATCGAACTCGTGTCCTATTAAGCTGTGGCGCATATAGGTTGTCGCACTTCGCGAAACGACAGCCATGCCGCTAACTTGAGAAAAAAAAAAAAAAAAAAGGAGATAAATGTTAGAAATTAACAAAGCGAGAAGTGTGATTAGGAAGTAGGAGAGAGAGAATTAACCTTCAGGTAGAGGAATTGGCGAGTGTGGTGTGAGTAAGGAAGGAAAAAGAAAAACAGAGTGAGAAGAAAAGAGAAGAACTGGACAAGGGTGTCTTTCTCGGTCACTCCTGCTCGGACACACACCTTTGTTGCTATCTATTATACTAATATTTCTTTTATTTTATTTTTCCCTATAACTAGAAGTATAATGAATAAAGGAATAGAAGATAACGACGAGTCACGATTGCCAAGGGACAACAAGTATAACGCAGTTTTAATTTAATTAATTAATTAAAACTATCTCTTAACTGTTTATTACTGTAAATAAATTACTACGTATTACCATTCTCATATTACTGTATTTTGTTTTGTTATCGTAATTAATTAATACTAATAACTTTTTTTTTTCTACTAAGTAGGTTGTAAAGGGCGGGAATTTTTGAGGTGAATTATGAGAGGGTGGTCCTTTGAAGGCTGACTCACGAGTGATGAGCATAAATGTTAGACAAGAAAGCACGGTTCCTATGAGTGGGTTATTATTATTTACTTATAAAGTTGATTCTATGATTCCAAATTCTTATGAGTGAGCTAAAGGCTCACGAGGTCTGAGCATGGTATAATGATGAGATAATAAAGTAGTGAAGCACAATCTCTTTAACTTGGAAATGGATCCCCTTCGGATGGAAAGAAAAAATTGGAAGGTGCGTGATCATTATTCTCACCATTAAACAAATATCTTTCCCTTTTTTACATTCAATTTCTCGAATATATTTCTTGTCCCCTAAACCACCATTGTTTTTTTTTGGAAGTAAAACATCAATATTTATAATGGACTTTATTTTCTACTCATATTCAACTCTCAAATTTGGCATGTGGTTATGCAAGGCGTCCTAAAGAATAATATGCCTAGTGACAGTATGCAAATCAATAAAGTAACACTGTATGAAAGGAAAAATTACATGATGATGAAAGAGACGTTATTTTTATAGGACTCAAGTGCCATTTGAGTATACTTAGTGGTAACTGAGATATTCTTTTAGGATGGTTCGAGTGTGAATGATTCACTGCTCTAATATAAAAGTGCTTCCATTAGGTAAATCCAACGTGACATGATTTTCACGACTATTCATGGAACCTTTCAGTTCAAATGATATGGGTGAGGCGTCTTTAATATATTGTTTTTTAGTATTGTGGAGTGTAAGCTAAAATGACTTTAACGAGGCTCAAACAACTCCTTAATTCAATTAAGAATTAGATGTTGAAACGGACTTTGAAAAATTAAATTTAATAACGTAAACTCGTGATAACAATAATAATCAAGTTTTTTTTTTTTCACTAGAAAAAGATACTACTTGCAAATCACATCTATATAGGGAGCATATGGATCACTACAAAACTAAATCCTGGCACATTGTATCGTTTTTCACTTTCTTAGAGAGGTTATGCAAGGCGCCCAAAAGAATAAGTTAGTGGATCATGACAATTATATATTGTTACAGGCATTGAACCTAACCTAAATATTGTCAGTAATCATTAATTGCCTAGTAAGCATTTTGCAAGGAATGTTATAAAAACACGAATAAGAAATAAAATGCTAAAAATGTTATTTAATAGATTCAAAACTTAAAAAATCATTTAATATATTATTTTTAATTTATGAACAAAATCTAAAAAAATATATGTCGATACTAATCTTTATTACTATCCATAACTTTCTTTCATGGCAAGCTCAAAAAAATTAATGTTATTTTTCACAAAAGTTTGAATAATAAATTTGAAATCTAACATAATAAAAGTAAGTGTATTAATTTAAATTACTGTACTCTTGTGTTCTGCTTGTTCTTAAATTATTGTCTAAATATATATGCAAAATACAATAATTATTGTTATCATTGAATATTGATTATTATTCGTCTTAAAATTTGTTAAATTATTTGTCTGACATCCATCCCGATAAATATAATGAATTACATATAAATATGGTTAATTTTATTTCATAAGTTATTTATTATTATTAAACATTTCAATAGTCTTATAACATTGAACTTAAATATTAATTTGGTTTTTGAAAATAGTAAATTTATGGTTTAGTTCTTGAGAGAAAAAATTATTTTAATTTTTTTTTTAATCTTTGTTATTAAATAATTTTTTATTTTAGTCTTTGTTATTTTTTAAATAAGATCTAACAATAATTTTGATAATCTAATAACTTATTATTATAAAAAAGTCTAACAAAACAATTACGTTTATTTTTTTTATCAAACTACATTTTAAATTTTTTATTAATTAATTTAATGTTATTAATTTAAATTATGTGTATAAAAATTTAAAAACATAATTTATTGAAGAAAAAACTATATATAATTATTTTAACAAACTCCTTAATGGTGTAATAAGACTAAATTATCAACATTGTTGTTACGACATCATTTAATTTTGTTACTTGACAATAGAAATTAAAATAAAAAAATAATAATCTTTAAAAGATCAAAATAAAAAAAAACTCTCAAAGACTAAAATTGAAAAAATATTATTTTTAAGAGACCAAGTAATATTTAAGCCATAACATTATTAATTATTTATAAGACAAAATTAACCATCAACATAATCAACCACGGTTCAATAATAGATTAAATCGTGTTAATTATTAATCACTCCTGAAATGACATACTTACACATGCAAGCAACTATGTGTGACAATCAATAATCTTATAAAATTATAAATTATTTGTGAAATGAAATTAATTATATTTACATGTACAATTAATATATAATGATTAATAACTTTAAAATAAATTAATTATTTGTAATACCAAGTTAATTATTATTAAATATTTTTAAAATATCATGACTCTATTATTTGTATATCAATAATTATATATTATTATATTTATTTGTATTTAACCACTCATAAAATAAATTTTACCATATTTATATATATATAATTATATGGACATTCGTTTATCTTTCTCCATCAGTATAGTTGATGATTTATTATGGGTTTGAAGGTCATTAATTGTACAGAGGGATTATAGATGACTTTTGTATTAGTAAAATACAAATGAGTTAGTATCGGGTAAAATCATAAAATTATAGTAGACTTAATCCTCAATAAATATCAATTACAAAACTTCAATTACTTTTTTAATGTACAATAAGAAAGTATGAACGACTAAGACGAAAGCTATGCCCCAATAACTTACTGTGAGTTAAATTGTTGAACAGGATTGTCTTCGAAATAATATACATATATATATATATGAGAAAAAAAAGTATGACCATGTCTAGATATTTTAATGTTTTAGATGAATTTTATATTTAAAATTTAATTTAATGTAGACTTATATATGTTTTTAATTTCTTAAATTTAATTTTTTTAATTTTTTAAATTAAATTTTATATTTTTTAATTTCTCAAATTTGTGAATTTTTTTAGACCTTCTTAATTATTATTTTTACAGTTTACATACATAATTTGTGACAGCTTTTTATTTTAAAAAGGATAAAAAAAATATTTCACAAATTTAAAGGACTAAAAAATATATATATTAATTTTAAAAATCTTAAATTAAAAAGACTAAAAACATATTCAAATGTTTAATATAATTTGTTAATTTAGTTTATTTTTCTTATTGATTATAAAACTATCGATCAAAGTTTTATAAGCAAGTATCTGAAACATTTTAATCTCAATAATGAAAATTTTATTCAATCTATTAATCCAAATAAATAAAAATTTTATTGAATATATTTTTTAACATACTTAATCTCAAATAAGTTTTGAGTAATCCAAATACATGATGCAATAATTTAAACACACAATAAATGCAATTGTTTTGGAAGATGTATAAGGGACCTCTGGTGTTTTGTTTAGTTGTATTTAAAAATTGTTTTACAAATTGTCTTCTTCCCAAAAATAGTGCTGTGACCCACGGCGGAATTCCACTCAGCAGACTGAGGCACAACTTTACTATATACTACTCTCACTATCAGCTCCTCTGTTTAAATATTCATGTTTGTGTCCAAATCAATTTTTAGTAGGTCACATTCTAAGGTTTCGTTTCAAGGTCAACGATAAAGAAGAATGGCTTTTTACGTATGCACACACGTACACAAAGGTTGGAACATTTTATTATCCAAACGATTTGATTGTAATTTAAAATAGTCCACTTTATTTTATTATATGGACATACAGAGAATTTTAGTTGTGACTTTATGTGCAAAACGACATAATCATTATTACTGGGTTGTCGTGAAAAAATGTTATGATGCTTTAATAAAATTATTAATCAAGTTCTGGAATTAACTGGGAAGCTTAGTGGATGTTCAATGTACTGATAGTACCAATGATTAATGGCTTAACGCTATTTTGTTGACTAAAATCTGCACTGGGCTAGGTTCGATGTTCTTGTTCTTGAGAATACTAACTAATCATATTGGTGACTTGTAAAGTGTGCTACATTACATAATATTTGAAGTGCTGCAGAATACTAACTTGTGAGATGTTTCACACTTCAACAATGATCATTAGATAATTAGAGCTATGATATTTAGAATTCTCATAACACAAGTTTAGAATCGTCATGATTTTTTTCTTAATTTAATCTTACAAATAGATAATAACTTATTTTGCTTTGTGCCACATTTTCGAAATTCGAAAAGTTTGTAGCAGTATGTTAGGATTTCTAATGGGACGAATTCGTTTGATTTTTCGATAAGTGAATAAGTAAAAATGTATTTATTATTAATAGCTTTAAATTAAAGGTGGATGTACTCTTACATTGTTTGGTTTATGAAACAAATGATAAATAATTTAGGTTAAGTATAAATGCTGACATAGTGAATAGATTTTTAAATTATTTGATTAAAAATATTTTATTTATTAAATAGGCAATTATATCTTTAAAATAAATGAGTTATATTGTATGATAACAATATTCTTATCTTTACTTTTGAGGATATTTGTTTAAAAAATTTGAAATCATTAGAATATAATTTTATTTAATATAATGAAATAAATATTCATTTATTTATATTTGTGCACGTACTAAAATATAATATCGTGTACATTTTTATTTATAGAATTTAATTTTCATTAATTATTAGTATGAAAATTTTTATATTGTTAGTTAATTAAAATTATTATAAATATGATTTTAAAAATAATTATTATAAAAATAAACCATTTTACCTTATACTGCTATAACAATTCTTTGATTAGATGAAAATATAGCATTTTTAACATTAGAATTTAATTTTTGTTTATAAGTAAATAATCGGGTTTCTTACAAATTTTTTGCTTATTTGAAAAAAAAAATATAAAAAAGATGGATCTATATTTTTTATTTATTTTTTTATATTTTTATTTCTCATCGTATTATTTAATATTTTATCATATTTATTATTTTTTTCTTCTTTTATTTTATTTTTATCTTTCATATTCTATAATTCATACATCCTTAAAATAAGATGTACTCTTTTTGTTCCACTTTTGTGTTGAAACAAACTAAATATATGATTTTATTTTTCCATTTCTCTCACATCATTTTCTTCCTTTTCTTTTTTATGAAACCAAACAACATTATCTTCTTCCTTTTCCTTTTTGTTCAATCTATTTTCTGCCCTTCCCATTTTACTTATAGGTTGGGTTGTTTAACCCAATTCAACTAAAATCATAGACCCTGCAAAGCATTTTAGAATATTTCATAGTCTAGAAAAAAAAAAAAAAAAAAAGCTCCCACCCAAGTTCACCCACATTTATTGTGTTGCATCAGACCAAGTTTGGTAACAAGGCTTTGACTAAGTTGCACTCAAACTCTATAAATTTGAGACTACACAATTCAGTGCACACTATTTTAAGGTTCATTTGTTTTTCTATTTTTATTTTCTACTTTTACTTTTAATTAAATTGTTGTTATTTTGTTTTCAAAAATTTTACAGTAAACAAAGAAAAAAATTTATTTTAGTTAATTTTTTGTATAAATCTTTAAAAGTGGAAAATACATTGATAACAAAATGAAAATTTTACAGTTAAAATAAAAATAAAAGTGAAATAAAAAAACATTTTCTTAAAATAAACACGCCATCTTCATTATAATGGCCACCACAATCCACAAATAAGCGACACCACAATATGAGACGAGTTACGATCAACTACTTTAAACTCGGCACTTACTTTTAGGAATTAAATATTGCACGTGTCTTTATTACAAAATAAACAATGCACTTTTCTTTCTATAAAAATACAAAATGTGCACCTGGCTCACTCTTTAAAATATTATATAATTAACAAGATATTGCTTTCTAAAAATTATTTAATTATCTCGCACTGGTATAATTTAAAGATATTTCTAGGATAAACATTAAGCTAGTTAGGGTAATTAATATAATTAGAATTATTAGTAAGTAAATTAAATATAGTCTATATTTTATTTTATAATACTACAATTCAGGGTTTACACTACAAATTATTTTTCATTCATTTTTTGTCTACTTTATTACGTTTTCTCTATTTTTTTAATATTTTTCTTCTATTTGTATGATTTTTTTCCCACTCCTTCAAATGATTATTTTCTACATATTTGAATAATTTTTATCCATTTATATAAAAAAAATATATTTTCTTACCTGTTTGAATGATTTTTTTCTCGTCCATTTTGTGTGTCAGAATTTCTTTGCATGGACACGAATTTATTTTTTCATGAATTTTTTAGTCAAGTAATTTTTGTTCGTTAATATTTTTTTCTGTTATGGTTTTTATGTTTTTATGGTTGTGACATTTTTTATAAATATTATTATTCTTCATGAAAAAAACAGGTTGTTTACATATAAAATACATATTTATTTGTAAATGAATTTTAATAGATTATTCAACCATGGGTAAGTTAAAACTCACCCCCATGCGACGTAAATGCCTGTAGATCAAGGTTAATTTGCCAAGCATAGATTATGAACTAATTTAAAGTTTAATTCAAAATCTAGCAATTAATCGTTTAAATTACAATAATTTGTCTATGTACTGAGGACATAAAGAACTTTTATATTATCATTTAATTATATAATTTTTTTTATACATGTGTTTTCTATTTTTATTTAATGATCGAATTAATCTTAATGGAATTAAGAAATTAAAATATTGTTATTATTTTAAAGGGTTACAAACTAAGAAATTAGACTTAATCTACACTTCATTACTTATTAATAAATTTATATTGGATTGGATGAAAATATAGAAAGAGGATTATAAAGACATTTGAACCTAACTATTTCTAAAATTCAATCTTCTTAGTTTGGTACTGAATAAGTTCCTTATTTCTTTTCCTAGATTTAATTTAGTAGTCAAGTTGTTTTGGTTCTCTAATTTTAATTTAGTCATTTAGTTTTTATCTCTCTTTAGTTATTCATTTACTTTCTTAATATTAATTAATCATCAAGTCATCAATTTTAGTTAGATAAAAATTGTTACAATTAATAAAGAAAAGGCTACATTTTCTAATAATGACAAAAAAAACTAGATTAAAAAGGACAAAGATTAAATGACATAAAAATAATAATAAGATCATAAAACTAAAACAAAAAATTAAATTAAATAAAAATTGTAATTTTACTGAAAATATTTATAGATTTGTCTAGACTATAAGCAGAAATTTGAAATGCGCATGCAAGCAATGCAATTCAATTCATTTAATGATTTGGTGTGGATTGAATGGGGGTCAATCTTTATATCTGATTTTACTTTTTAGAATGAGTATCTCTATTGCATTTTGTTGTGTCAACTTTTGTAAAAATAAGAAATTATTCTCTTTAATATATCCTTTAATACAAATCTAAAATTTAAACCTCCAATCATATGTTTAATTTAATTATGTAATTCTGATGTTAATATAACAATTTTATTAATATAATATGACATAATTAATAAATAATTTAGTTTTTTAAATATATAATCAGAAATTTGATTCTGATCCATACTTATGAAAAAATATATATTAAAAAAATAAAATTTTTAAAGAGATCTTAATATCTTAACAAATTAACTTACTTGAATTAAAAAAAAATACAAAAACCTTTATAACCCTAATCCCAAAAGCACGTTTGATATGCAACCATGCCGAAGATTCTTTTGAAAACAACTTCTAAAAGTTAATACAATTATTTTTTTCTAAATATATTCATGTCAACTACCATGTACTTATTGTATGTTTAAATTACAATTAAAAAATGAAATTTAGTTAAACTTAACCTTATAAATTTAATTTTAGTTGAAAGTAGATTTAACATAACTTGATTTATGTTTGAAAAAATTTTCACATTCAACAAAAAAAAAAACAAGAGGAGAAATAATTTTGAAATAAACCTGAGTTAAGGTGAAAATTTGACTTAACTGAGAAAACAATTTGTCAAATAAGTGCAACTTTGCATGAGGGATGAATTTCAATTTAAGTGTTCAAACACCAAACTAACACCCTTGGTGTGTGTTTGAAAATTCCAGAAAATAATAACTTACCTTTTTCAAGTTTTCTTGAAAAACAGATAAAAATAAACAATTTAAAAAAAAAAATTGAACCAAACACATTTACTATAACTTGGTTCACGAATAACTCGAGACTTAAAACAAAACGAGTTCATGTTTTGCTAAATGGCTCAAATTATACATTAGCAGTTTTACTATTTTGGTGTCAATAAGCCACAGACCAAAATTAAAGTGGTCTCTTGCAAGCATCCAATTTCTTTGATAAATTCACACCAAACCCCACTTTAAAAATGGTAAGGGGATAACTTACAAGTACACAAAATTATCAAAATAACCTTCATATTGTATACAATATAACCATTTGAAAAGCGAGGGATGTATATAGTCCGTATATATACACACACTGAACAACCAATACCGCCGCAGCTCAATGCAAAACCGAGGCAACAATCTCAATCCTCCCTCTCTCCAAAAAAAATGTATTATGATTACCATTATACTTTAATCCCCCACAAACACAGCGGTCATCCTTACAAATTCCAAAGACGAACACGCAGAGGAAGAAAAGTTTAAAATTAAGTCACTGGTGAGGTACAAATTACCCAAGTTTAGATATAATATCTCATTTGTATCCATTAAAAAAAATCTTATTTGCAGGTTTCATAATTTTCCAAGATTTAGGATTAGGGGATAATATGACGCAAGATAAACTTCAAGGACCAAACTTAGAAATGGCCTAAACTTCATGAGGTAATTTGTATCCTATCTTATTATATGGATGGAAACGCCAGTAAATCAAATCTAAAGAACCGTGAATGTATATAAACAGAAAATGCATTAGGAGTAACATCAGTGTTCAATGCATACCACTTGTCATTTTTTAACCATTTATTCTGTTTACCATATACACAAGTAACTAACCTGTAACTAATATCATCAACAATCAGATGAAGTTCAATCAACTGTACATTTATAGGAATTACCAGAAATTGTCATCAACTGATGATGGGTCATAATCTTGTTCCACCTCCAGCTCCATCTCAGGCTCCACAGACCCAAATTCAGTCATTTCAATGTCTGCAAGATTCTTCAAATCGACCACTGAAAGCTCGTCTAGGCACCTGACAACCAAGTCTGCAGCTCCAAGCTCATATACAGGATGCTTGCTGGCAACAGCCACACACTTCATCCGCGCTTCATGTGCAGCCTCCACTGTTAAATTGGAGTTTCCAAACACAATACACCTCTCAGGTATGAAGTTCAAAAGCTGTGCAGCATACACAAACATTTCCGGATCAGGCTTTCCCCTATGAACATCCTCTGCTGCTACAATAACACTGAAAGTGTCTTCAATCCCAATTTCCCCGATAGCAGACTCGAGAGTCTTTCTAGGCCGCGTGGAAATCAACGCCATCGGTATCTTATAATGCATCAAAACATTCACAAACTCCTTGGACCCGGACATGAGTCTATATATCCCACCCTGCAAAGCTTGGTAGATTTCTTCCTTTCTATTAGCCATTCTTCTCAACTGCGCCGGATCCCTTGACCAACACAGCACTTCCGAAATTGCCTGTTCATTCTTCATGCCTTGTATTCTCTTGAGGATAAAAGCAGGAGGAGAGGATTTGCCTTCTTCCTGAGAGAGTGCTAGCCAAGCCTGCTTCTCTAAATCAGGGTTGTCTTCAATGAGAACTCCCTCCCACTCAAATATGGCACCCAACCAACCACACCCCATCCTCTCATGCCGGAGCAAGGGATTCCGAAGAGATGGGTTATCCGCCCTATTCGCCGGAGGCCACAAATCAGGCCTTTGATCAAATCCACTATCAATCTTGTTATCCCTGTTGGGCAATTTCTCTTCCCTATAAGCATGTGCTTCTCTTGTTAACTCCACAGCCAAGGCCTTAATTGAAGAAAACATAAACCTATCTTGCTTATCAGATTTAGGCAAAGCTAGAGAAACCACAATCTTTCCACCACCAAGAAACTCAGTTATTGGGAACCGACAAGAATTCAAAGATTTTCGTTTAACAGATACATCCCTGGCTAAATTTCCACCACAAATTGGACGGTGGCCAAGGAGTGAAGTTGCAGCAACTGATTCAACCATTTTTTCACTAACCTAATTGAATTAAGTTCTACAAAAGGGAGGCCCAATTATTGAATTGAATTGAGTTCCAAAGAAACCAACCTACTTAACCAAAGATTCAATGTTGAAGAAAGAACTTCAACCCTGACTCCCAGACCCAAATTATTATATTCCCGGAAACGACACCATCTTGCGGCAAAACGACACCGGCGAAATCGCAACTTTATGTCGAGAAAAATCACCTTCACGAAAAAACAAGCATACCAATTACTCGAATAGCAAATATAGCAAATTTTTTTAAAACAAAAAAAAAATGCTTATAACAGTAGAAAGTGAACGCGAAAAAGCGAAAAAGAAAAGAAAAAAAAAATGTAAAGAAATTAGTTGAAGCTGTTGGAAAGAGAAAGATGAATGAAGAAGAACAAACCTGAAAGAGAAAAGAGAATCAGAAACTTGATGGGCACGAAGCGAAAAAAAAGAACATGAATTTTTCTTCCTCCGTATTTGCCAATTTTTCGGAGAAGCTTTTTCTATACGTTTCCTTTTTTCTATTTTTATTTTTATTTTTATTTTTCTGATTTTTAAAGACGAAAGTGTGGTTTATAAATCAGGAAAGTTGGGTAACGAAGAGATAGATAGAGTGAGAACGCACACACGCACAGTATCGAACATTGAAGAAGAAACAGTCCACGTTGGCAAAATCCTCGGCTATAATTGGCACACGTTTCGTCTCAAAATAAGATCACATTTAAATAGTGGGTAACCGACGGTGTTCCTATCATAACCTTTTTTTCTTTTTATTTTTAAATTAAAAAATTCTGGTAAAACGGTTCACAAGCTGAGAAGCTGAAACAGTGTTTCCCCTTACGGCACTCAACCACATGTGTAAGAATAATTTGGAGGACTTTTTAACATTTTTTATAAAAAAAAAAATGCTTTAAATGATGCATGCTTTAACAATCGATTTTTCTCTTTTTTTTCATTTTTTATTTTCAGTTTTTTTAAAATTCATTTTAAGCTTTTATTATTATTTTTGTTGTCTTTTTAAATAAAAATTTATGTGATGGGTTAATTTTTAATTATTTTATTTACAGTAATTGGTATTGAAAATAATTTCTTTAAAATTATTTTTTTACTAGCTGAAATATTAAAAAATTTGTCAATAATTTTGTGATTGTGGATAATTTTTAGATTAATTTTGTTAATTTTATATTTTTTTATTCAAATAATAGTTTATTCTCATAGGTTTTATATTAATAAATCTAATAGTACAAATTTCATATGTTAAATCGATATAAAAATGTTTGAAAATACTAATTAAAAATGCAAGAAAATAAATGTTTTGACTTGGTTAATTTTTTTTAAATTTTCATAAAGTAAATTTTTGTGTGATTTAACT
>JAMLFT010000375.1:0-44638 GCA_026544285.1 Pachyrhizus erosus
ATAATAATATAAACTGTATTGAGATCATTAATAGTAAAAGGGTATTATTATAAATTTCACATTATTTTACTTGTGTTGTCTATTGTCCATCAAACAATGTACAGAAAAAGAATTTGTTCTGTGACTTTAAGTGTTTATACTGCACTGTTCTGCTTGTGCTGTACTCCAGTGCACATCATACAAAACCTTAAATAATTTAAGGTCTGCTTGTTTAAGCCTATTTAGAGAAAAAAGTGCTTTATCAAGTAAAAATTATATCTAAAAAATTATGATAATTAGATAAATTGAAAAAAATGGCAAAAACATAAAAGAAGCTGTTTTCGAACCTAGAAGCTAAAAAAGTAGCTTCTGAAATAAAATCTTTAAAAAAGGTTATATCATAAAATTACTTTATTTTTTCAAAGCTGAATAGACTTCAAGGTTCTAATTCTTATCTCACATAGGTCTGCATTGTGCTGTAGGTAGGAATAGTTACATAAGCTTTATCATTTAAAGTTATATGGTGTGCTCTTATATATCTGTAACTCATGATTTTTTCTGGGTGGGGGTGATTGCCTTGGTGATGTTGCAGATCCAAGCCCAGGATATTCATGTAGGTAATATAGTATGGCTACGTGAAAATGATGAAGTGCCTTGTGACCTTGTTCTGATTGGCACCTCTGATCCTCAAGGAGTTTGCTATATAGAGGTAATTATGTCATGAAATATGCTAAAACTGGTCTTCACTCTCTGCAGCATTGCAGGGAAATTGGAATGTCATTCCACTTTTCTATTCTTTCTCTCTCCCTCTCTCATTTGGGGGCAGACATTCCATTATATACATTTAAGGACCTTATGACATGACATGTTATTCAGACAGCTGCACTGGATGGTGAAACCGATCTGAAGACACGGGTCATACCTTCTGCTTGCATGGGAATCGATGTTGAACTATTGCACAAAATTAAGGCAAGATTTATCTAAAGTAACTATGCTTGGTAGAATTTTAGAAGTTTATTGTCAAGAGTAATTATATAGGACAACTACTTAATTACTCTATTCTTTGTGTGTGTCTAGGGTGTAATTGAGTGTCCCTATCCAGATAAAGACATCAGGAGATTTGATGCAAACATGCGGCTGTTTCCCCCATTTATTGATAATGATATATGCCCTTTAACCATTAAAAACACCATTCTTCAGTCATGTTACTTGAGAAACACTGAGTGGGCATGTGGAGTGGCTATGTATACAGGCAAGTCCATGTATGCAATGTATTAAATTCTTGGAGCTGTGTATACTTTTTCAGCAACAGTTTAAATTTTGTATCTGGCATGTGTTGCATTTCTACAGGCAATGAAACTAAAATGGGCATGTGTAGAGGTATACCAGAACCAAAGCTCACTGCTATGGATGCCATGATTGACAAGTTGACTGGTGCTATATTTATATTCCAAATTGTTGTTGTTCTGGTTCTTGGCATAGCGGGTAATGTTTGGAAGGATACAGAAGCTAAGAAGGTTTGTCACAGTTTCTGAACATAAGTTTCGTATGAACTTATAATTGTATCAAATTTTATTTTATAACAATCAGGATATTTTCACTTGTCTTTATTATTTTTGTTTTACTATATTGTCCTTTCTTTTACTTGTGCTTCCATTGAAGGAGCGTGCACCCTTTGCAATTTTGATTTTGTTTCTACCAAGAGCAGGTCAGCTTGGCTTGTTGCTTCCTTTGGGTTTCATGTGGACTATTTACTTGAGTGTAAATTGTACTCTTAAATCTTAATTTAGGAGATAATCCTCTCAATCTTTTAGTCCCTATTTCAATGGATGCTCAGGCATGCTGGTTTTTTTCTTCTTCTGAGAATTACGACTAATTTTGTAATTACCTTTGTGTCATCTTGCTATTTTATCATCAAAAGAATTGTTTTTTTCAATCTTCTTTTAGACTTTTACCTTGTTTTGATGCCTTAGCTTTTATCTTTCTATTGAAATTTCCATGTTTTGTAATGTGTTCTTCAAGATGCATGTAGGTGGATCCTCATGTTTGTTTGTTTGTTTTTGACAGCTGTGGTATGTTCTTTACCCTCACGAAGGTCCCTGGTATGAACTGTTAGTCATCCCTTTGCGATTCGAGCTTCTTTGTTCCATCATGATACCCATTTCAATCAAGGTGAGCTGGTGCTGAAGGTTTGCATTATATACATTATATGATACAACATGTCATTTAGATAACAGTCATAGCATAGAAAGCAGAGTGGTAGTCCTCCGAGGGAAGAACATTTATGACCTACGAAACTAAATGAAAATATATCATCAGAACTTTATGATTTTGGACTGATAATCATAGTGTTAATACCAATTATTATTGAATTTTAAAACATTTCAAGATTGTGTAAACATTTTGTTGGTGACCATTTCTAAAGTTGATACAACATTACAGCTAAGTGTGTCATCTCTGGCAGGTATCTCTGGATTTGGTGAAGAGCTTGTATGCAAAATTCATTGACTGGGACCATCAGATGATTGACCTAGAGACTAGTATTCCATCCCATGCAACAAAGTGAGCAACTGAAAACCCTGATTACTAACTTTGAGGAACTTGTACATCTGCACACTTTTTTTTGTTAATGATGTTTGTTATATTTGACAGTACAGCAATAAGTGAGGACCTGGGACAAGTTGAGTACATTTTGACTGACAAAACAGGCACCCTGACTGAGAATAAAATGATATTTAGAAGATGTTGTATTAGTGGCAATTTCTATGGAAATGAGAATGGAGATGCATTGAAAGGTCTGGTTGGTTGGGGAAACTCTTTCTTGTTGCCTTGTTAACATGTAATAGTTATTTTAGAACTTTTTCCTTAACTGGAAAGTGTACTGGAATTTACAACCTTGCATCTGGATATCAATTTTCTGAGTTGATATATTGAAAACTTCCTGAATATGAGTTTGCATCTTGTGCTGAGTGCGTATTGTATCTTAAGCATGGCTAACACCATTTATCTTGTGAACTTGATGATCTGAGAAATCTAAACTGAAGTATGATGTTGCCATCTGCCATAAAAAAGGATTATATTTTTTGCTTCCTTCAACAACAATACTGAAGGGCACAGATACATAATAAATTTAAATTAAGAAGAATATTATGTATACAATCAAGCAGCTGCAAAAGCATTTGACACTTATTTGGTTCTAGCATAACAAAATGTGTTTGCTGGTTTTTCTCAAAATCCTTAATCAGGCAGCCTACTCTCATACTTACGGTATTCAGAACTCCAGCATTAACAGCTCCAATGGTTTCCTTGATTCACTTAGTTTTCCTTTTTAAGACATGTACGGTTATTTATTTGAAATAGAAGACTGAGTTTCTCAACTAACAGGCATTAATATCATTTGACATGGAAAGGTGGAACATTTCTTTTCATTGAAAGATACCTACTACATCATGTGAATGTCCAGAAGAAAGTGTAAAATTTGAAGATTGTCTTAATTAGTACATTAGGAACTTGAAATGATTCATATTTACGAAATGAGGGAATTCACTTTTCTCCCTTATTTTCTCCCTTTACTGTTTATGCATACACTCATTGACTTTTTTGTTTAATCACTGACTGTTTTGTGAAGATATATTTTCTTCTGTAATTGTTTTAGGTTGCAAGTTTAACCACCTGATTAATTACATCTTGTGATGTGCAGATGTAGAGCTTCTCAATGCTGTTTCCAGTGGTTCTTCTGATGTTGTACGATTTCTTACAGTTATGGCAATATGTAATACTGTCATACCTACACAGAGGTGATTCTGCCTTTATCCTTGCTAGGACATCGTATATGACAACTGTTAAGACTAACATATTTCTTAGGATATTTTTAGTGAGCCATTAATAATAAGAGTTATTAATTTGTACTTATTTTCTTGTACTGTCATACTTAGCAAAACTGGAGATATCTTATATAAGGCGCAGTCACAGGATGAGGATGCCCTTGTTCATGCTGCTGCTCGATTGCATGTGGTTTACTTTAATAAGAGTGGAAATATTCTTGGTACTGTGCTTGCTGTTACTTTTGAAATCATAACTGACTAATTGGTTACTTGAGTTCATATAATCTTTTTCTTTCATATTTCAGAAGTCAAGTTCAACTCTTCAATACTTCAGTATGAAGTCCTGGAAACCTTAGAGTTCACCTCTGATAGGAAAAGAATGTCAGTAGTGTTGAAAGATTGCCAAAATGGAAAGATCCTTCTCTTGTCAAAAGGAGCAGATGAAGCTATTCTTCCATATGCTCGTGCTGGTAAGATTATTTACATTTACTGTTCATTTGTAATTTACGATATTCAAAAAATATTTACTTATGGATTTTCTTTCAATTCATGTTTTTCATTTCATGACTGCTTGTACCTTATCTCCCTGTTTCTTTGTACTTTTCTTTTCTTCAAACGAATATGGCCTGCTGATGGCTTGGAGTCAGAGAGGAGTTTAGTGATTTCAGATGAGTAGGGTGTGAGATATCAAGATTAAATACTCATGTACTATTGTTGCAACTACTTTTTTGTTATAATCCTTGACAAATATTGGTCCTAAAATGTTGTCAGTTCTTTTATTTTTTTTCCCCTTTTTTTTTAATTGTTCCGTTCTTTTACTCAGACCTATTTGCATGGATTGGAACTAACCTTTGAAATCTGATCCAACCAAAATTGATCATCTGATTTAGTTGAAATGGATGGCTTTTAAGCAAAACTGACTTAAACTGATCGTAGTGAATTGATCATATGCTCTAGATGAATTGGATGGCTTTTAACCAAAATTGACTTAAACTGATCATAGGGCCTGGTTTCGGTTATAAACTTGTGAATTCTTACAAGGCCCATCCCACTCTAAAAGGCTGACAAAAAATCTATATTAAATAAAGGCCAAAACTGGTCTGTGATTAGGACTTCTAACCTCAACCCAATTGAACAATATTTGTATCTATCTATGTATATTGGTAGTTGAAAATTTAAATGGAGGGAATGATGTCCCAATCCAAGGCAGGGAAAGCTTTTGGGTTCAAAGGAACACTTACAGTGGAACTTACATTTACCTCATCCTATGGAGACAAGTGGGGACTCGAACAGGTAACTTATCAGATATGAGATCCTATCTTGTTCCACTCGATTAAAATATTAAAAAACTCTTCAAGTATGTTATATTGGCTAGTTTATTGTTGGTTGCCAAAGGCCTTACACAAGGTTGGGATCAACTATCTGACCATAGGTGAAGTTAAATGATTATATACAAGAAGAAATTGATATAGCACCGATTGAAAAAATATAATAGAAAATTGATTAAGGTCATTAGGACATGTATAAAGAAGGCCCCGTGAGACATCTATGTGAAGAGTAAATTGTATAGTTTTTAGTCCTCCGAAGAGGAGGAGAGGGAGGCCAAAAAGGACATTGGAGGAAGTGGTCAAGAGGGATCTTGATAGGTATTATTCCAATCGGAAATGGAATTGTATTACTATGTATAGAAGAAGATGAAGGAATTACAAGAAAATAAGGGCCAGGCTCCCAAGCCAGAGACAAGCCTCTTGGCTACCATTAACTGTACTCTCAAAACATAATCCCTATTTACTCTCCCCCCCCTCCCCCATATATTGTACTGTCTCCTTTTATCTTTCTATAACTAACTCCTCCCTCCCCCCAATAGTGATTCCCATAAGGTTGTGATAGGCTTTGGGCATTTGGGCCTTTGCCCTCCTAGTGTAGACCTTGAGTGGTTTCTCAATTGTAGGCTGTCCAAGAACCATAGGAAATGGGTTCCCAATGATCTCATGCTAAATAACATAGTTGAAACTTTGGTCTTTAACTTAGCCAAGTGACATCTCATGATCTATGTAGCTGACCTCACTCAGTGGGATAAGGCTTTGTTGTTGTTGTTGATGTTGTTGTTTTGTGTGTTAGTGTGTATTTATATAGGGGGCGTAACAAGGGGGAAATGTCCTCTTTGTTATCAAGAGAACAACAAATCTTACCCCATACAAGCATACATGAATGGATGGTTAAAATTGATTTTATTAAATTTTAATCTTGACCATTCATATATAGTTATATGGTCAAGATTTAATGTTCTCATAATATAATTCTAACCAATCATTATTATGGTTGGATTATGTTATTGGGTTTTATCATAAAACATCGCTTTAATGAGGTGGGTTTTCTCCAATGTGATTAGGTTAGTTTGTTTGGTAAAAGTGCCAAAACTTAACTGAACCAACTGAAGCACTACCCAGACTTTAAATACTCCCATGCCTGCATTCGTTGAACAATTATTTAGTTGTATGTTTGACACCATTGCTAATTGCAGGGCAGCAAACCCGACATTTCATTGAAGCTGTAGAGCAATATGCTCACTTGGGATTACGTACATTATGTTTGGCTTGGCGTGAGTTAAAGAGAGATGAATATCGAGAATGGTCTTTGATGTTTAAAGAGGCCAGTAGCACTTTGGTTGATAGGGAGGTAAAGGGCAAACTTATTGCCAATTTTATGTACTTTAACTCGAGCTCTCTTTCTCAGTTTATTTATCTTTCACAGTGGAGAGTAGCTGAGGTCTGTCAACGAGTAGAACATGACTTGGAAATTCTTGGTGTAACAGCAATAGAGGATCGTTTACAGGTGAATATTAGTTGTATTTGCAGATAGCAATCTAATATATAGATAGTACTTTAAATACCTGTAATTTTACTGAATCCCTGCCTACTTTAGATAGAAGGGAAAAAATTACAGAAAGATTTTGGCTTATGATTTATTAGATGATTATTATCATTTCTTTATTATTTTATTTATTTTAGGATGGAGTGCCTGAAACGATAGAAACACTAAGAAAAGCTGGAATAAATTTTTGGATGCTAACTGGAGACAAGCAGAATACTGCAATACAAATTGCTCTGTCGTGTAATTTTATTTCACCAGGTGATTCAGATTTGAGATCATGTAGAATATTGTAATTTTCTTGTGTGTTGTTTAAATAGTACAAGTATTGAATGTGTTCTTAATCAAGCAGCATTAGAGTCTCAAAATGATTGAAATTTAATCTGTCATTCTCAATCTTTATTAGAAACAGATAAACTTATGTCTGTGTTTATCCCATGTTTTTCTTCTGTAAATCACCTATTTATTTGGGGAGTAAGACTATAGGTGGTGAAAATTGCCCCAACTGCACAAAAGGATAACACCAGATGCAAGTCTCCACTGTACTGCTAGCAGAGGTGGAGCTAAATTGTCCTAGTTGGGGTAGCCAAAGAAATAATACCATTGAAGGGATTAAGTTAAAAGATATCAACATTTTTAAATACACACACACAACATGTGTTCAATGCAATGTGGTAATGAATCGTCCTTACGACAAAAATAAATCTTTGCCTGCTAGGCAATAGGATGGCAACTTACAAATTCTGTCTTAGTAGGACATGTATTTTTGTTACTGTTAAATTGAAGTAGTTAACCTTGGGATTACCATTATCTTATTTTTAGTGACAAATCTTGTATGTGTGTATATCTACATGTATGTATGCCATGGAGAACTTTTTTGGGTGGGGCTGCCCCTATAAACATGGAACTTTGCCCTGACTGATGCGTTTCTTAATGTGGTTGTTTTATTACAAAAAAATACTTAAAAGTAAATACCAGCTTACCTTTTCCTTTCTCTGTTTCCCTTTCCATTGTTTACCCTGTCTGTTTTCACCCATAGGAGATGTGCTTTATACTTCTTGTTGGTAATTCTTATATTTGTTTATTTATTTTTTGGAGGGATAATTTTAACGTTAAAAATGGACAAATACAAAATTTTGATGCTTTCTTATTTTTTCATTTCAAATGTCCGTAAAAAATTCCAGTGAGATATTGAAAGTTTGAAGAATCTATTCTAGGGTAAGACCATGGTGGTTTATGCTGCACTAGATATTATAAAACATTTTTTTTTCCTCGAAGTCCTATTCAGAATGCTTTAAAATGTGCAGCAGCTGGTTCACAGCTTGGGCTACCAACATAAATAAGACTACATTTTGAACTTTAACCTAACTATCTGTTGTGCATATATTCCTGTTTTCGGTAGCTTGGATATGTGTTTGTTCACAAATTGCTTTAAATTTTATTGTTTGATTAGTGTTATGCATCCTTCATTGGAAAGTTATTAATTTGTTATGGTAATTCTGGAGAGCCTTTATTCTTACAATTTCCTCCCTCCAAAACTAATAGAACCAAAGGGACAGCTTCTATCAATTGATGGCAAAACAGAGGAGGAGGTTTGTAGGAGTTTAGAGAGAGTGCTCCGTACTATGCGGATAACTACGTCAGAACCCAAGGTACTGCTTATAATATCTGTATCATCTTAGAATCCACTGATTATGTTTTTCTTGAACATTCTTGGTTTTGTATTTCATGGTTTCAATTTTGGAGGACATCTTATTATTTTCTCTTGAACCTTCAATATTTTTCTTTTCATATCTAAAATAAAATAAAATCTAATGATAGGCCTCTTGTACAGACACATTGGGTGTTTTGACTAGGACATTTTTTTAGCAAACATGTATTGATGGCTGGGCACTTGATATCAAGATATTTTGAAAGGTTTTGAAGTTCATCTGATCATTCTTCTCTCAAACAGGATGTGGCTTTTGTTATTGATGGCTGGGCACTAGAGATTGCTCTTACCCACTATCGTAAATCTTTCACTGAGCTAGCAGTTTTTTCAAGGACTGCTATATGTTGTCGCGTGACACCATCACAAAAAGCACAGGTATCTTTTTTTTACCATTTTATCTGCTTACAGGTTACATGTTGCCTTCTTTTGTTTTATGAAGCTATGCTTTATATTCCTTTCATTTTTAGTTGTCATCCTTATTATATACTGGGCTTGTCAATCTTAGTTCCTTTTAATTAACTTGTTGTAAGAAGAAGGGGGCGATAGGACCAAAATCTTATATTTTTCTCTAACAGGAACATGATACTGCTGTTTGAATTATTTCTGCTCTAATTCATCAGAATATAATAGCACTGATTTGTGCTGTATACCATTACTTGTTGCAGCTTGTACAGATCTTAAAATCATGTGATTATAGGACATTGGCTATTGGTGATGGTGGGAATGATGTAAGGATGATACAGCAAGCTGATATTGGTGTGGGAATCAGTGGCAGGGAAGGATTGCAGGCAGCAAGAGCAGCTGATTATAGTATTGGAAGTAAGCCTTTTTACCCCTTTTGCAGGTGCAATCATGATGTGTATGCTAGTTCTTTTAACACTGTTCCCAAGTACCTTCTGTTTCTCCCATTTGAATTTGTCAGATATTTCACACATATTGTTCAATTTCTGATGCTGTTCTGTATCTAAACCTTCATCAATAAATTTTCCTTGCTATTCTTAATAATAATTTGTTTAAACACACATCTGAAAGTTAAATCTTTTTCAGTGGTTGGAGTTATACAAGGCAGATTGGTGTTTCATTAGTTGCTTCTGACTACCAGATTTCATCTCTGATTTTATGATTGTTATGTTAATTTTCAGAGTTTAGATTCCTGAAGAGATTAATTCTGGTCCATGGCCGCTACTCTTACAACCGGACAGCATTTCTTTCTCAATATTCATTCTATAAGTCCCTACTGATATGCTTCATCCAAATCTTGTGAGTTTTGTTGTGTATCAGAAAATAAAGTACATAATGATTTTAATAAATATAGTATATAGGCATATTACTTTTGATTTAGAGGAAACCAAATATCCTCTCATTAATTTTAATTATTCTCTTAAGTCTATATAAATCCTCATCCGTGTTGTATTTAGACATACAGTTTCAGCTCAATATTTCTGTTTTATTCTTCGTTAACAAGTTTCTATGAATAATGGCTTTTATTTTTCTTTTCCTGATAAGCAGCAAATTATTTCGAAAATAGTTGCCCCCTGCCAGGAAGGCTTGGGTAGCTGTTTACTATAAATTACACAAAAACGCCCAAAGGTAGCCCAGAAAAGAAAAAAAGAAAGAAAACAATGTCTGTCGCTTTTCTTTTCTCTTTATTCTTCTGTGGTTATTGTTAATGATTATGAATGTTGTAATGCAAGGTTGGCATTCCCATTTCTTTATATAAATCTATTGTAAAAAATTTTAGGTACTGATAGTTGCATTTTCAGTTTTTCATTTATTTCAGGTGTCTCTGGAACTAGCCTCTTCAATTCTGTTAGCTTGATGGCTTATAATGTTTTCTACACTAGTGTTCCTGTTCTAGTCAGCGTGCTTGACAAAGATCTTAGTGAGGAAACTGTGATGCAGCATCCTCAAATTTTATTTTACTGCCAAGCAGGAAGGTTTGTAATTATGCTGCTATTAGCCTTGCTGTTTAAATGCCATAAAAAGTCTTTTTTTTTTTTTTTTTTTTTGCATAATTTCCAGTTCAGTGCAAGTGAACAATTTTTTTGGTTATAGCAGGAGAATAAAAAATTTATTTCAATTGAATAACCTTTCAATAAAGCAAAATAGGAAAAAATTTGTTTAGGTTGCACTGCACAGCCACTTCATTAGTAAGCATTAAATTAACTATCAATATTGGAACAGGCTTCTAAATCCTAGTACATTTGCTGGATGGTTTGGGCGATCTCTTTTCCATGTAAGTGCTGTTTGTGAGTGTATTATTGGAATTTATATTGATATTGGCTAATTATTTATAAATTACTGAGATGATGCGTTCATAGGAAGCTTATCATCATGAGTAATGACTGATGTGTTCTTCCTGAAAAAAAAAACATCTTTAAGTTATTTGGTCTAAATCAATTGTTCAGTTCCATGAACTTTTTATATGTGCCTGTTCATTTCTCGTTGGTATTGATTGTAATTTGCAGGCTATAGTTGTATTTGTGATAAGCGTACATTCCTACGCATATGATAAAAGTGAAATGGAGGAGGTTTCAATGGTGGCACTTTCCGGTTGTATATGGTTGCAGGCTTTTGTAGTAACAATGGAGACCAAGTAAGCTTTAACATTAGTACCTATTGATGCAACTGTTATTTCTTTGACTTTTAGTTAGTAATGAATTAAAAGAACTAACTGGCATATACTGTTACCATTTTAAATGAAAAAGAGTTTTGATTTTTTATGGAGCAGAGGGGGAGGTATTTCTTTTTTTGCTTGGTTGCAATTGTTATTTGGTTGGCATGGAAATTGGGAGAAGAGTCATTTTAGGTTGAAAGTATTTGCTTCAACCTGCTGGGAAGTTTTTCAGGTTTGATTACCTGACTCAATTTTTATGCCTGCAGTTCCTTTACTATATTGCAACATATGGCTATATGGGGTAACTTGGCTGCTTTTTATGTCATCAACTGGATCTTCAGCGCTCTTCCTTCATCAGGGATGTATACCATCATGTTTCGGTTGTGTCGACAACCGTCATATTGGATAGCAGTTTTTGTAAGTAGCTTCTTATCTCTTGCACCTGATGAAGTTATTCACTCTCAATTTCCTTTCTCACTTCCCTTTCTACTGTCATCAGCGATGCATTCAAGATTTTTTTTTATTTTTTATTTTTTTTATTTTTTTATTTTTTTGCTAATTCTTTAGAATTGGAAACAACATAAAAATGAAGATATAGTTTTGTAATTTCCAGTAAAACAACTGAAATATAAACAAATCAAACACACCCGTTATTTCCTTATTCTGCTTTCCTATGTTAGATCATGAGATTTCCCATTCTACAGGAATCTTGTCTCAAAACCTTGTACTCTATCCATATACATTAGTTCCTTTTTTTCCCTGATAAAATCCAAATATCTGTTTCTTTGCCTTGAAAGTAATCAATATAGATCACATGGCCCTAGCGAGGAGCCAAATTCATTCACATTTGCTTTTTGCTAAAAATACGTTGATTATGTTTTGATGGAAACTATTATTCCGACAGCTCATGGTTGCAGCGGGGATGGGTCCAATTCTAGCCATCAAGTACTTCCGATATACTTATAGACCGAGCAAAATCAATACACTTCAGCAAGCTGAACGTCTGGGTGGGCCAATTTTGTCTCTTGGCGCCATTGAGCCTCAGCCGAGATCAATAGAGAAAGATGTTTCTACCTTGTCAATAACACAACCCAAAAACAGAAATCCTGTGTATGAACCTCTGTTGTCAGATTCTCCAAATGCCACCAGAAGGTCTTTTGGAGCAGGAGCGCCGTTTGATTTTTTTCAGTCACAATCAAGATTATCGCTGTCCAGCTACACAAGAAATTGCAAGGACAACTGAGATAAATTTAAGGAGCAATTGGAAGAGCTCCAGATGCCGCATCCAAGTTATATATCCCATTAGATAAGAACTAACGAAGTAAATTGTTAGTTCCGTGTATACTAATGTTATTTTTGTAAATTGGGCTCGTCTTAAGTGCCACTAGATAATTGTTTATATCAAGTCAAAAGGAAATGAATTTTCACGATTCTATAGATTATTTGATTGGCTTGATATTATTATTATTTTGTTTTCCAACTTCAGGTTGGAGACACATTTGATATTTTTCCCCTTTACAATACCTTCTTCAACTTGTAATGTTCTCCAGATAGAGTTATATTGCATTTATTAAGAGATACATCTTATGGCCATTCAAGAAATTGGGCAGGTCAAGGAATGCCAAATTCGTTGTCAGTTTTATTCTGTGGAAGCGTCTGAATTTATAATTCGTGCAGAGATGTCAATATACCAATCTGCAGATGGCATAGGCATACAAATTTGGTGACCATTTTAAAGCTGCCCAAGGGGAGAACTTTATCCGCTAGGTATATGTCCCCCACCAACCGTCGTCAGAACCCTGCTGCAAATTGCATGGCAAGGTAGCGTTGATAATAGAGTAAATAATAGAATCAGTTATTTTAGTAATTGAAATTACAAAATTAATATTATTCTTGACTTTGTTGTGCACCAATTGTCAAATTCAGAGATTAAATTATGAATGATTGTTAAATTTAATTAAATATTGATTTTCTAATGTCGGAATTTAAATTGACTGGTGTTAATTAAGGGAACTAAATTGTTTGACAGTTATTGAAGTTAGGGGTTAATTTTTTTACATAATATTAAAAATTAAATTGACCGATATAATTAGTTTTAAGGATTAATTTGATTTGATTTGACATGTAATTATTCAAATAAATCAAACTGCATGCCATGGCGATTGGTGAGAATGGATGATCTGTCAGTTGCAATGTAGGCATTTTGCATGCAGCAATAGACCTGCATAAAATTGGCCTATCACCTAAAGCGCACCCACTCACAAGGTGCCACAGTTCTATCTACTCATTCACGGGTGAAGAAAATCACAAGCATAAAAACAGATGGCTAATTATCCCATAGATGCTCGTTTTATTTCTTCTATAAACGAAAATCAAACTGACAACTAAGGTAAAGGCACAGGTAGTTGTCTTCAAAGCGTATAACGGGTCGTTTTAGCATGGGTTGTTTCCTTATTGGTTACCATTTCGAGTGAGTTTATGCATCACCACCTAACCCAAGCTCACAAACCAGCAAATCCCTCCATTAGAGTTGTTCCAAACACAACCATATGTATGGGTCATTACCCCACCGCCCTAGCTGTCGAGTTGTCTTTCGAATAACATTGCATGATTGCATCCTAAGACGCTATCAACAAATGCCACCCACCTTGTCCAAACTTTGCTCTATGAATTAGTGTCCTTTTAAGGATGAATAGCGAGTTAACAACGCGTATAATGTACTGTTTTTAAGGACGGATAGCGAGTTAACAACACGTACCTGCATTAATTGCCATGTGCATTTTGGATATAAAATTTTTACTCATGAAATTCAATTTCGTAAGTGGTGTTGTAGGCCCCTTTATTGACCTAAGTTACTGTCTTCAGTCGACTCATCTCTTCTCTATTTTAGGGGTCTCACACTCCAGTAGCACAAACCTTTGACTTTTAACTCTTTTGTCTGCATCTTTATCCTTATTTTACTATGAAATTAACTCAAGTATCAAAGGGTTTTTAGGGTATTTCCACCATTTTTCCAACCGCGGACCACCATGGTTGATCAATGTAGAGTTTTCTGGCGTCAAAAAGTAATCCCCGACCACCCCCTTAAATACAGGCATAAATAATAATAAACTTAAAAATATTTTGCATTATATTCATGTTTTTTTTTTATTTCTTTTACTAATTATATTTGAATTAGACTTGAAAGGACTTACATTTTAATGTAAAACTTGAATTGGTTTGTCGATTTATTCATTTTGATTTAAAACAGCATTTTCAGATACCTCTTTGAAGATTAAGTCTTTTGGTGCAAAAATTATTCCATTAAAACCTGCATTCTTTGAAGTCCAACTTTTCACGCAATAAAACGAAATGCTCTTATTAGTCATTAAGAAAAAGGAAGAGAATAATGATGTTGGATTTCAACAATATTAAAGCACAATTTAGATCTTCCAGGCCAGTGAGGAAACAAATGCATCTTAGGTTTGTACGCAAGGTCGCCTCCGCTGCATGACCATGTCAAATCATCAAATAATCTTCAACACGTATTATTCCTCAAATGGCAAGAACCTATTTGACTAAACCCTTCCAAAAACATTGTCAAATCTTTTCTCTTAGAAATGTTTTTCTTACCCATGTTCTTTTAACATTTTCTATAATTAAGAGAGAAAAATACAGAGAGATAAATAATGTAACAGAGATAATAAAAAGGTAAAGTGTAAAAAATGTTATAAAAATATAATAACTTCCTTTTCGAAGAAAAATACGGTTGGACAACAAAGATACGCCATGAGTATATTACATTAGCATATACGTATCTCTGTTTCAATTTTATTGGATTATTTGCTAGGTTTATCAAAATATTTTAAAATATAGATATATCACAATATCAATCCAAACTCATCAAAAGCTTATCTGATCCGAAACTCTAAAAATTAATGAGTTGTAAATGAAAATCTGTCGTTTAATTATTACAGTTGATGAAATCAAATGACTATTATTTGAATCCCAAAGTAGTCAAAGTCTCAAAGATTTTCGTCTGTAAAATTACGGATCAAAAACAGAAAAGAAGAAAAAAAATGGATATGTACATTGAACATTAAAGACCGGAAAATGTTCTCAAATAAGACAACAAAAATTCTCTCTTTTAATTCAAACTATGTTTTGAAATACATATATAAAAAGAAAAAAACAAATATAAAATGATAGCTAAATTCTGGCCTTGGGCATGGTTATCTTGCAGGATAAAAGGTTTTTCTTACACCTTTCATGATTGGTATGTATTGCCACTTGGGTGTCTTGAGTGGTGATATTCAGAAACTTCATTATTTTAAACATTCTAGTAACATTTTTACTTTTTTTTTTTTATTTCTCTCTTTCTTATCACATATTACTTATCAATTCATATTTTCTATTTTTTTTTCCTTCTCTTTAGGCAGCTTACTGTTTTGGTATTTGCTCTGTAACCTGGCTGTTAGTACGGATCCCTGGAACTGCTTCATAGGGAGGCTGTCATAGAAGTATTTTGAAGGACATGATTACACAGTAAGAATAGAATATGATACCCCTTGTATCAAAGTTAATAATATTTATCTTTTGCTGATAAAAAAATATAATGATAAAAATAATTATGTAAAATATCATATATCGCCTTACCGTTTTTACTTTGTTTTTTCTTTTTTGATATTTGAGCTTATGCAGTAAAGCAAAATTATAACACGTACAATTTTAGTAGTACATTTTAATTCTATTCAGATTAGACGTGGTTATGCAAGATGAGCAGTGATGAATTTGTTTACTAACGTAACATACCCTAACTTGATTATGAACAACGTAATTAACCTTTCATATACTATTATGGAAGAGTTTGCAGTTTAATAAACGTAATATCTTATTAGATTAGAGCAATAAGATAGCAAAACGTGCTAGATTTTACCTTGTAGTTGTTTTTCTTTTTTTTTTTCCCTTGCTAAATAAACGACAATGACCGTCAAAGAATGGATGCCACAATGTTTAATTTACACCTGTAAAGATACTCTCGTTTCCCTTTCGGGCGACTCAAATTTAATTTTCAATTGACTTCACCAATTAACAATTTGCGTGCTCACCTTGTGCTTCCCAAATGAAATGTCCATCGCTTACAATCTTTTCCATATTCAATCTAAACGAAATGATGCTCAAAGAAAATAAAATTTCCGAGATTATCTTTATCGATAGACAAAAAAAGAAATTCTAATATTGTTTCAATGTGCTAATGTGTTGCCACGACAAAGATTGCATGCTTGCCATGTCTTGGAATCCACTTTCTGTACTTGTAATGGCCAACATAGCACCAAAATATCATGATTTCGCATCCCAAAGATTGGCTTCTTCAGGGTAGGTTTATCACGTAACAGTTACCACTACTACGGGTAGATAAAATAAAGCTAACGAATATTTTAAAAAAATAAACACCACCTTGAGTCAAAATATTCCCTTATACATTGAAAAGATAAAATTCAAATTACATAAATTGTCACAAACTTAACAACAAATTCAGAAAGCAATGATATGTTAAACAATAATTAACAATAACAATAGACGCCAGAGACGTTATATGTTTCTGGGCGGTATTTACACTTTCATTCACTATGAGTCATTACTACCATTTTGTTACCATCTTCAGCTTTTACATCAGCAACTCGTTCACCCAAGCGAGATCTGGGCCATTAACATCAGCACCGACAATCTTGTTGTTGTCGTTGCCCATGAATCTGTTGCTATAAAACTTTCCATTTGTTGGTGTCTGAATGGACGGTGGTGAAAAAATAAACTGCTGTTGCTGCTGATCTTCGCAGTCAAAAGAAGAAACCATGAAAGGGTTTTGTTGCTGTTCCTCACAGTTCAGAGAAACATCAAGCCAAGGCATGTTCTGTGCTTTGGCACCAGAAACAGGTGAACCCTCACTTAAACTCATACCCTCCAAAGAGTTCACAAATTCAGCAAACACGTCTTTGTGAATCACCACCCCACGATGAGGGTTCACATTCAGAGCACTGTAACGGGAAATAGGAGAAATAGGAGAAACCCCGTTTCGGGGTTTCAATGGAGAAGGAGGTGGTGAAGAGGACGACGATGGGGATAACGGTGGTGAGTAATGTGACATGCCAAAGAGTGTGGATGTTGGAGAAGCAGAAGAAGAAGAACAACAATGGCAAAACAAACAACAACTGTTGTTGTTTGATTTAGAAGCATGGTTCAAGAGCTTGTTAAGGTTCTTCTTGCATGACATGTCATTTGAAGGGGATGAAGATGTTACCGGTAAAATTCTCAGCTGGCGTGGGGTGTGTGCGAAAAAACACACCTTTCTCTTGCAGTTTTTACCATCCTTACAGGCTTCTGTCCTGTATCTGGCAGGATGCAGCCAACATTCGAATACGCCGTGTGCGTATTCGCATGCATCACCACGACTGCACCCTCCACGGCGATATTCAGGACACACTGTTCCTGAGTAGTGATACCGCCGTGGGTCACGGCGGCGTGCCTTTTCGCCCGGATGAGCGAAAGGACAGTCGGTCCAGTCGTGACTCCGGCTGCGAGTGCACCGGCGGACCTTGAACTCGAACATCCGGAAGTGGTCGGAGGAATATGGGTCGTCCTCATCAGAATCGTCGAGGTTGTTGGAAGGGAGGAACTTTTGCAGTATGGTTTCCTCAAAGAACACGTCGGTGCCGCCGCATGCAGCGGCGGCACGGCGAGTGAGGAGCTTCCTTGGAGGGATGTTAATTTCTTTAAGGGTTTTCTTTGGAGAAAGGAGTTGGTGAGAAGGGTGAAACTTGTGCTGCTCCGCACAGACACTGCTCATTTTGGCCACCTTGTGTGTTTTTTTGGGTACAATAATGAAAGAGAAAGGGAATAATAAGCAAGAAGGGGAGTGTGACAATGGTGAGTGTATTTGTTAATGTGAAGGGAAACAAAGGGGTGAGTTATATAGGGTGGTTGAGGAGAGAGAAGGAGTGACAAATATGGGTTGTGGGGACATTGAAGGAGATGCGTGGCTGCGTAGCATTTGGGATCAGCATGCAAAAGAGGGTATGTGGCAGTTTGATAATTCATTGGGGGCAGGAATTTTGGCTATGTGTAATTGTCTTACAAGCTCTTAGTTACAAATATCTTTGGGGAATTTTGGATCACATTTTGGGGATGCTGGAATCACAGCTAACATGAAAATTCTAGATCACGTTAGGGTGTGCCCAAGAGGGCTCCATCTATGGGACTTTCTTCGACTTGACTGTAAATTCCATTGTTGGTTCATTGCATTTGTTTCGCTTTACTCTTTTTTATTTTTCCCTCTCTTCTCCTTTGACCCAAAAGAAGTAGTGTTCGTAAAAATTTTGACCGATTGTCCCTAGATAAAATCAAACGAGATTTGTTTACCTTGCACATATGTGTTTTATTATAATTTAGAACTAGTATAGCGCGTAATAAAAGCATGATTATGGGACCGACATAATAACAAAACGGAAACTAAGAAAAATCATATCCCCTTATAATGGTTCAACTGCTGAAAGAGTGAAGTGGTTGAACCTTAAAAGAGATGTGATAACATACGAGGGATAAGAAACCGTGAATTATGCTGGTTAGGCCACGTAGTTAATTGCACCCATTGAAAATTAAACCAATTAAACCGTTTGAATACATTAATTATAGAAGAAAAAAAGTACTTTGATTTTGATGTTTGATCATCAACATTCATCACATGCATTACAATTAAGTTAGGGTTATATTTTCATATTAGGTAGACAACATGATACAGTATTATGTCGTCAACTGAAGTTTGAATCACGGACTAGCCAGTCATTAGTTTTATTTTTTTTATATGGACACAATGCTTATCTTTTCATTTCAGACTAATGATAAAAAATCTTAATACAATTAAAGAAATAATATTATTAACTATATCATTATACAATTGAGAAATTAATTAATTGGTTACACATTCCTCAATAGAACACTGAATGAATCTAGAATTCTGTCGGCAAGAAAGGAAATACAAGTACAGATTTTTGAGGTATTAGCTTTCTAAAATTAAGTTTATAAATGTCATTATTGACCTGTTAAGGTAAAGCCATTCGTCTTTTCTCCTATTTGTATTATAGTATATCAGTTTCAAACTGATCTTAATAAGTCCAAATCCGTTGATTTCAATGAATGCAAATAACGTCAGGTCCATTAAAACAAATTAGTCTCTGATCATGTGGCAGTTAGAATTTCTGAATTCGAGAAAAAAAAAAAAAAAAAAAAACCGGACCAAACTTTAAGGCCTATCCCCGCTATAAAAATTTTCTGCATTTTCATTCCCAAGAAAGGATAATCATCCACATAATGGAGGAAATCATAACTGACACTTCCACAATACAAACCGATAGACAAGCTGAAATTTAGGTAAATAGCATGTAAAGGACTAATTCCATTTCCAGACATGCTCCTTTTAGGGGGCTAGTTTCATGAATTAATAATTCTCCCTTATTTTGGGATTACTATTTAAAAGGGATTTTTGTTTGAGCAGTTTGATTCATTTGTATGGTTACTTTTATTTTTATTAGTATGATTCTCTATTGGAAAAATGACTGTAGTTTTCGACGTTGGCCCATAAATTGATGTATTAAATGGATATATTCTACTAGTTTGTTACATAGATTGTAATTATAAAATCAATATTTACAGATGATTTAATTAAGTTTTGATTTTTTTTTATCAGCTAATTAAGTGTTTATAAGGATGAGGAAGTTATACCTTTGATTAAAAAAACAAACAGAAAGTTCAAATTCATAAGGGGTAGAGTAGAGCATCTCTTTGCCTTGACTTTCTGAAGGGCTATTATTACAGTAACATTTTACCTGTCTGCAAAGAAACAAAAAATACATAATTTTTTTCTCCGAAACTCTTTACATTCAATTAAGACTTCAAGTGCACTCATCACTTAGCAAAATAAGTTAGCCAAGTTACATGATATGCTGCTTCTTATACGTTCATTAAGGTCCAATTTGAATAAATTTCTCTACAACTAATCTATGTAAGTGCTTCACTGCTCTGATTCTGTCTAGCAACGCTTTGATTAATTTAAATATTTTTTCTTCTAGCCGGCAAGATGTTGCCACGTTAGTGCATGTTTGAGTTATCATTTAGTTGGCTCAAAATTATATTTGCAAAAGAGTCTTACTCGTTACTTTATGTGTTAGAAATAGCCTTGGACGTTAAATTGCTAAAAAAAAAGTTAATATTTTCTAATTTACAGACATTTTTTTTTCTGAATTTCATTATCTTTTGTATGTAAATATAAGATTTTCTTTTAACTCATTCAAATATTTTAAGAAAATTAATTAATTTAGTTAATAATCTTAAATTTATTAACAAATTAAATTATTTTTTTAAAAATATATTTAAATTTATTGAGACTCATTATTTTATATTTTTTCTTAATTATTTTATATCTAATTAATTAATATGTGTTATCTATTTTTCAATTATCATAAGAGAGAAAAAAAAATTATTTCATTAATATAATATTTATTATAAATTAATTAAAGGTATTTAGATATAAAAAATGATTAATACAATTTTTTTTAAAAAAAAGATCTTATAATTTTTTTTAAAAAAAAATCTTACATTTAGAACGGAAAAAAAGAGCTTTACATTTCAAACAAAAATGATATTAATTTTATCACGTTTAGTTACGTGGCCATTTTTTTTATTGTAAAAATGTCCTATATTCATAAGTTAAAGAGTAAAAAAGACAGTGCTCACAGAATTCTGAAGAATTTTTCCCCATGCAAAGGTAAAAAAAAGTCTACCAACAGAGCAAATTTCTAAACTTCAAAGTGTACTACTTAAACTCCTCTAAAATATCAGATAAATTTGATTGTTTTAGCATTCGACTAAGTTCCTCATCACATTTCTTTATTAGATATCTGTAGGTGCAATATCAAGGATTCTTTATTGTTGATCAGTTAAGGTAAAGAATATTTGTTTGTACATGTATTATTCTATATTGATAGTTTCAAACTGATCTTATAACAAGTTCAAGTTCATTGATTACATTGAATGCAAACCACGTCATGTTCATTAAAACACAGCCGAAAGTTGAAACAAACGTAGAAACTGCTAAATAAAGAAAATCTAACTCATTAAGATATTGGAAAAGATATTGTTATTATCATTTAATATAATACTATTTTAGGGAGCTTATTTAATGAATTAATACTGCTCCATTGTTGGCATAATATCAATACAACTATACAAGTGAATTAAGTTTAAGTAGTGTGATTCATTGTGTGATTATTTTTGTTAGTGTGATTATTTATTTGAAAAGGGATATTGTGGTTGATTGATGTTGGCCAATAAAATGTAGTACATTGATGTGTTCTCTACTTAAGTTTGGGATCGGTTTAACTGAGCTATTCTCTTTAGAAGAAAATTCAAATCCAAAATTAAGTTTTTCTCTATTAGTTTGCAGGAGAAAATTTAGATAATTTGACTTTGGCATCACTTGAAAATCAGGTTTTCCTATGGAGGATTTCTTTGCCAGTCATGTTTTTATTGTCAGAAGATATGTACAGAGCAGAGTAGTTGTTGAGGAATCTAGCCATGAAGAATATGTGTTGGAGAAAGAGTGAACGGTTTATAAATAGGAAAAAGATATTCATTGACACTCATGGGTGTAGATACAGAAAGAGACAAGGGAAAAGAAAATTGATAAATTATTGATAAGATTAGTAATATAATGTAATTAAAAAAGAGATAGAAAAAATATAAGACATGTCAAGTCTTTTTTATATGTATTTTTTTAAGTAATTTTTTTTAAACATAATCAAATATTAAATGAGGATATCTCCAATTAAGTTTTGAAATTTGCTTCAGCGCGAGGGTTGGAAGAACCAATGCCATGATTTCTTATACATTGTGAAATTCTTTGTTTTGTTCATTTTCTTTATCAAGTAATTTTGTTCTAAACATAACAAAATATTAAATGAGGATATATCTATTAAGTTTTAAAATTTGATTAATCTCGAGGGTTGGAAGAACCTATGTCATAATTTATTATACATTGTGAAATTCTTTATTTTGTTCATTTGCTTTAGTTTCATTTTTTTTTACTTGGTTTAACTTGGTTTTAGCAATTTCTCTAAAAAAAAAAAACAAAAACACTTGGTTTAGCAATTGTAATCAAATCCATCATTTTGAGGGTTGAGTTCAAATAGTGATAAGCTTGTAATATTGACACTTCATCCACAAATCTCTTAAGATAACACTTTTATTTAGAGGGATGGTTCAATGTATATTAAATTGGTCCATTTTTTAAATTAATTAAAATGATTTATTAAAGTTATTTAAATTTGATGAATTAATAAAGTAATCATTAATTAACAAAAAGAGAGTTATATATTGTACGACAAATAACTTATTTATTAGAAGAAAAATATTTATAGGCTAATTGATAAATATTCTTTCAATTTATTACAAGTAAAAAAAATGATAATTAAAAGTATTTTCGAGGCATAAAGTAGAAGTTTTAGTGATCTTATCGTTAATCATTCATGTTTATATACTTTTACATTATTTGCGTAATTCAGTACTCTTATCAAGTTTACGAAATTAGTTTGGATCATATTAACATGTATCCTGAACTGATCTTAGACATCTTAATAAGAGTAAAAATCATGGCATGATTGATATGTGTGGATAGAAAATGAGAAGGTAAACGTTGTAAAATAAAAATTATTTTACAACGGCTTGATAACATACACTTAGAGAAAAAGTATAAAATAAAATGTACCACATTTTCATTCTTTGAGAAGAATAGTTTTAGAATTGTTTCTTTTGTTTTACCTTCCCACTCTCCGACATGTCTAAATTTCAAAGATTTTTTCAAAAAAATACTTTACATAAATCTGCTTTCTCTTTTAACTTTTATTCGTAAAATCCAATTCATATAATAAAAGATTTAAAACAACACACACAATGTTTAACTAATCTTTTGATAAATTTATTTTTTCTTTGATATCACTTTTATTTTTTAATTTATTTTTTATCACATCATATTATTCAATTGTCACATTTATCACTATTTTTTTTCTCTATATATCTCTTCTATCCAGCGATACACCAAAAAATAAAGTGAACATTTATGATTGCTATTTCTCCATTAAGTAAATCCCTCAGAAAAACAAGACCTCATATTATATATGTTCTATATATAAACACAGAAAAAGAGATAGAGGAAATTTATGATATTGGCAAAGAAATTTATTTATAAACAAGACCTCTAGTATTGGAAGAAGATATACTGGGAGCAATTTATGCTATTAGAAATAGGGAAAATTGTATACCAACACCCTTTTGCCAAGTTCTCAATCCATTGGCAAATAGCTTGTGTGTATTGCTTTGCTTCCATGTTGAATTTGGATACAGCAGCTTCACAACAGTGCAAGGTACCTATGGCACGTTACAAAATCCCACTACACCTGATCACAAGATATGGATGAACTTGGAGACATTTTTTATCTGTATATTAGAAGAAAAAGGGTAAGTTATAAGATGAGCTATTGTTACTATTATTTTGCTGTTGAGTACAACATTATAATGATTTTGAAGATATATTTACTGGTATAAAAATATAACATACAAAGGAACTTTGTTGCAATCGAGCACGTAATGTGGATATGGTTTACTCTTCTATATGTACCTAAGAAATGTGTAAGTATCATGTTCCATGAATTACCAAAAACTTGTCAAGAAATTTTCATGAAAAAAACTCCTAGCACTTGGATTATTCATATATGGCAATAGGGAGCAACTAGCTTTTTTTCTTTTATTTGATGCTATGTTTAAACCTGCGCTTTAATGATTGAGAAAGTATCAGCAAATTACTAACTCAAAAAAAAAAAAAAAATGGCAGTGAAAAACTAGCTAGAAAGTACTAGATATCAATAACAGTTGACTAACATTTTAATATTTTGTTATAACTTATAAGAATCCTGAATGACCACTGGTGATGACCAATCCAGTTAATTGGATATGACACTTCTATATTAAAAAGAAATTATTAAATATATTAAAAAAGTGACACAAGACCTTAACTAAGCAAATTTATTTTCAGGGACAAAATGTAAAAAAAAAAAAAGACAATCTTTTCAATACTTATATTAATAAGACATTACCAACGATTAAGGTATATGTGCAGTTATAATTACTCGGTGACCTTGCCTATAAAAATAAAAAATAAAAAATAAAAATCGCTGGTGCAGGAAAATGCATACTAGTATAAGGGAAGGAAATCAGGAATAAAGGAAGATATTAAATGAATGCATAACTTACATAAGGGAAGAAAATCAGGAATAAAGGAAGATATTAAATGAATACATAACATATATAAGGGAAGAAAATATTAAATGAATGCATACAGTAAATCAGGAATAAAGATAAATATTAAATGAAGGGGCCACAAAGTCTAGAAAATAATTTTTAATCGCAGCCAGTAGATCCCACAAAGTCCAGAAAATATTTTTATATTTTAAAATTAAGAGAAGTTGATAAGTTTTAGAGTGTGCATAACATCACCAAGTCATCCCTTGTCTCTACTCCTGTGTGTTTAGAAACTAAAAATTCTGTAAAAAAAAAATTCCTATAAATCTCCCTACCATACTTATATTTGATTAAAAATTCTAATATTTGATATACTAATAATATATAGTAATTATTTATGTTAATAGATAGTTTTTTTTATCTAAATCACATGCATGTTTTATTTAAGACAGTGTTATTAAAAAAGATAGAATCATTAAATTGAAACAATTTAATACTATGATGTATGTTATACTTTTAATATAAAATTGTAATGCCTTTATTTTTTATAAATATGAGGTGTTTAATTTCCAATTTTTTACTCTCTCTCTCACACATGCAAGAAATTAGATCAATCGCTGTAAGTATGGTATATTACGCCCATTTCCCAAATCAGCAGGAAAAACGTAAAACGTAGTGCTGTGGTAAACGTTGGCACATCTTCCGATGATAAAATGAAAGAATAATGATGCACGCCCATATTTGCATAACATAAACCCCATTTTAGATATTCACTGTTTTTATTTATTTATTTTTAGATCACAGCAACATTCATGTTGAATATTAATCAATTTGATTGATAATTAATTTTTAATTCATTATTTTTAATAAAAAATTTAATTATATTTTTATTCACAAAATTTAAATTATAATTTTGTTTTAAAAATTTTAATTTAGTTCTATTCAAATAAATAAATTGTTGGTATTTTCATTATAAAGTAGACGTGATTTCAAACAATATTTTTGGACAGTTATCTGTGTCCTGTTTTATTTGACGAACCAAGTTTTAATATTTTAGCTTTAGTAGGTCCACACAAGTTTCTATGAACTGTATATATTGCATGTTTAAATCCATTTTATGTTGGAGTTGAACAGACATCCTTGTTGAGTTATTAATTTGCTGGTGGTTCTTCTTTGGCAAATAAATAGGCCTGTTACTAATAAAAAAAAATTATTTAAAATTACAAAATAACACTATTTAGTTGTATATTCTTCCGTTATTCACTACTTCATTGAGAGTATCATCAGATATTCCATTCCCAAGTTTAGGCGTTCAATTTACATTGCACACTATCGGATGTAAATAAAGCCCAACTTAATGATAGGACACAATTCCTATCATCACCTTTTGGTAGTGATCAAAGTATGATAGTGATTATTAACATAATCGTGCCGAGGAAAAGAAGGCACCGAAACAAATAAGGACAACATGCATTAAACATCTTTAAACTTTGTTTAGTCTCATTTTGTGAATGTAATTTTTTTTCCTTGAAGCTGGAATTTGTATTTGATTTTTGTAGCCTAACCAGTTTGTGATGTCTTAATGTTTTATTTAACAAAACCGACCCTTTGGTTAAAATAATCATTTTCTACTATGTAGACCAAATTGGCCACACAAAGTGCTACTCCTTACGACTACGAAAATCCTCTTGATGATAAATTGAATACACATTGATAAATAAAACTGGAAATTAAGTAAAACTGAAACCTAACTAGTATTTTAGAAGGTAAATCTAAAAATAAAGATATTACAATGCTTGCATAACCTTTTTGGGAGGTTCTTATAACTAGTATCGATTTTTTGGGGTTGAGGATGCAATAGGCAATTGTTCCTTTTATGTACATAACAAAGAAATTTATGGCATTGTCAATCAAGTCTGCCAATCAAAGCAAGACTATGATACCTCCTTCCGCCTGTATGCAAGAAGCTGAAACAACAGAAAAATGATTAAAATAAGTTGTTGACTAAAACAATATTAGAGGGGGCAAAACCACCTTAATACTCACCAAATGCCCCATCTTGGATATGCATTTGGATCTGAGCCCTGCCAGAGTCTCATGTCCTTGCAAAATTTGCAGTTCATCTTTGTGTGGATCTATAACAAGCGTTGTTAGCTGATCATATGTCAGGGCTGAATTCTCATCAGCTGGCTTGTCACGGTTTGTACTGCAGCATCCTTTGACTGCCAGTATCTCAATTCCTTCAACCGGCAAAGGTGTCTGACGAGCAACATACTATGCAGAAAAAATACATAAAAATGTTCGACAATCGTCACAAGGCAAGAAAACTAATATTGGCTCATTAACAAAAGCATATTCTGCAATCATTTTTATCAAGATGGGACAGAAAATAGCACAGAAAATCATTTTTATGAAGTATTTTATCAACTTCAGCTGACAAGGGTGCAAACAACCAAATCATGTACTGATTTCACAACTATGGTGTAAAACAATACTTGGCCTTCTGGTGAAGGCCTAAACAAACCTGGATCAAGTTGACCAAGACTTATCAATGTCAGAAACAAGTGATCAAAGACAGAGGATCTTACTTCATAAAGGTGCTTGACAGACAAAGTTGGTCGACAGCAAAGGTAAGGTTGCTGCAAACTTGGTGTACTTGGATGGTCAAGAGAAACAAGCTTGAGATGGACATCAAACTGTAAATAAAAAACCAGCATGTTTATTAAATTGAACTGAAATAAGAATAGAATCATACTAAAGAAGCATTTAAGAGTAACATCTATAACCTATGAGAAGGGGGGGGCGATAATAATCTATACCTCATCAGTGTTTTCATCCAAACTTCGAAGATGATCAACAAACTTAGACAATCGACTACTGCGAGAACTTTTACTATTACTACCACCCCCACTGCCATGCCGAGTGTGACTTCTAAAACCACCCCTTCCCCAAGTTAGCTTTCTAGGTTTTGACACCTGTCTTGAAATTCCACGATTTTCTCTACTTATATCCATATCACTATCATTGCATCCACCATCGGGACTTGCCATGGATGATGAGGGTTGAGAGGGACGAACTCTAGCCCATCTCTTTCTCCTTCTCTGCCGGTGTTCTGTGCTTCGTTCATCAGCTGAAGATGAGTCCTTTTCATTATTGTCATTTTCCTCCTCATTATCTTCGGATCCTTCAATTGCTTGGGTTTGTCTCCTAGAATGAATGTTTCGATGATTACGCTGTGATCTCGTTATAAATGCACCTGGTGTATCCTTACGTCTCTTAACCAATGCTTCAGACTGCCGTTGAACTACTTTTGCTATTGAAGCTTGAATCTGCCAGAAAAGCTACAATGTTAAGATTTGACAATTGAGATGTTGACTGATGAATGATAAGATTCAAAATTATTAAGGCACAAGCATAAACATCCGCAATAAATAAATATTCGTTGATATGTATTATTTAGGAGTTGATATATCATGGCAGCCATGCAGATTGTTAATGACTCAACATCAATCAGTAAAAGTGTAATGAGTTATCACTAGTGTAAGTATTTTAGACACATCTGAATGCTGAAAGCATGCTTAAATATGTTTACTCAATAAATATTCACCAGCTTATTGCGGTTCTTCTCCTCTTCACGAAATTCAAGCTCCTGCAATGGGATAGTGAATGATATCGGTAGTTAAATTTTGTGAAACCGTTACCTTTATGTAAACACAAAAAAAAATGAAGTAATAATCTGGTTAACTTTTACCTCTTCTTCGTACTTCTCAATATCTGGATATAAAGCAGCAATAAGGGCATCATAATTTGGATCATCTCTCAAGGAACGACGACTGGCGCAATGTGTGCGGCAAGCAGGGCATTCATTGTTCCTAAGACAAAACATAAACAATAAATGTGGTTGCATACAGAGACTATAACATGTTTTCTGATGAGCACAATAAAGACATAAAGAACTTGGATAGCAATTATCAATAGTAGATTAAATATATATATATATATAAAGCCTGGAATGGCTTCATGAGGTTTACCCTAGTCGCATTGATTTGTCAATGCATTCCCGGCAAAAGCGGTGCAAGCATTCCATAACGGTTCTTGTCTTCTTAATAATACCTGTTCAAGCAGTAGTTAGTTCTTCAGCAAGCAAGATATGTTATAGCTATCATTCAAGCATGAAGTGAGCTGCAAGTTTATAAAACGTTTTTCATTATGAAATCCAAAACTGCATGGTCAAACCACAATTAAGACTACAGGTGCCCAAAACAATAGGCACTCATCATGATTAGCTTTTAAAAAACACATCTAGTACCAGTAAAATATATAAAATATTATATCTTTTCAGTCAATGTAGAGATTTATTTACCTGCACAGTTTTTCCTTTTGAGCAACAAACTTAACAGAGGAACACAGGTCTAGGAGTCGCCAAATCAGTGTGCAACTAAGAGCTCAAAGAATCGCTTACAAACTAGAGCTGTGAATCTTATATATGTTAAAAAACTTGACACAGCAACACAGGTCTAGGAACTGCCAAATCAGTGTGCAACTAATAGTTCATAGAATCACTTACAAACTAGAGCTGTGAATCTTATATGTGCGTCTGTATGCAGCACTAATTTCTATTCTGTTACGAGACATTTTATTTCCTAGTTTCCTATAATTAGTTTCTGTTTTGATTTTGTTTTCTAATTAGTTTCCTAGTTTTCCTTTTTAAGTTAGTTTCCTAGTTTCCTTGTTATGATGCATTTTCTATTTAAAGGCTTTCAGGTGTAATTTTTTGGCAATAATCTGAATAATATCTTTTGATTTATTATCAAATCCCTGCTTACTTTGACTACTATTGTCTTGATCTTGAGACAATCTTCTGCTGCATCAACACTGGCATCAAAGCTTGGACTTCATTAAGATCAATGAACAATGGATCAAAAGGGTTGGACAATTCAATGGTATCAGTGATGCTCTTCACAATTTAATGCAGATGATGACAGTGAGAACTGAGGCTAGGGGAACACGATCACCCCCAAGACAGTAGTCAGCCAGAAAATCATGACTCCTAGAGTGATGAAGGTGAGGTGATTGGAGGCCAGCAGCCATTAGGTAACTCAAATACAGGTGCACAAAGTGGTGACTTTCAAAAAGAATGCCTATTACATACATGTATTCACACATGGCAAATGTCAGATCTTAGGGAGGCAAGATGATAAGCACCCAAGCACTTGGGGAACCTTTCCTTAAAAGCTAGCTGTGAAGGGAGAGAACCAAGCCACTTAAATACTCCACTAAGCATCCCATACTACTCGATGTGTGACTTTGGCATCCTACAATCCCCAAGTCCCTATCATAGCACCACCTCTGAGAACCACATCTCAGCCGCTATAATCTATGAAACTTCACTCGGCTTTTTTTTTCAGTCCCTTCATCATAAGTAGCCTTTTTTGAGACACTGGCAACCAGCCCTAATACCAGTCGATAAGCACCCAAGAACTTGGGAAATCCTCCCTTAAAAGCTAACTGTCAAGAAGGGAGAACCAAGCCACCTAAGTACTCCACTAAGCACCCCCTTACTACTTAATGTGGACTTATACACCCTATAATACCCGAGTGCTTATCACAAGATAATGGTGATGCTCAATTTGGCATTCTTGTAGGTGATCATGTTGGGTTTAACCAAGGTTGTGATTTACCAACTTAGATTACTCCTCTTAAGCAAATGATTACTAATATAACAATTGAGGTCACAATGATTAAGGATTTAAGATGAAGATGGACTTGTAATGCTTCAATAAGCAATTATACATTGAAGATTTTCTTGAATAGATTCATAATGCTGAGAACATTTTTATTACTTAGAAATTCCTAAAAGTCAACATGTTAAGTTGGTGGCATATAAATTGAAAGGAGAGGCATCAATATGGTCAGAGCATTTACAATATTACTGACAATGTCAAGGAAAACAATGAGTTTGAACTTGGGAGAAGATGAAGCAGTTACTTCAACAACTATTATCTCTAGACTATGAGCAAATGTTGTACCAACAATTTGAGAATTGTCAACAAGCCAACCACAAGGTGAGTATGTACATGGACTAGTTTTATTACTTGAATGCCTGGGTAATCTTATCTAAGAGGACCAATTAATTGCTTGTTATATTGGAGTTCATATGATGGTTATTCAAGATTGTTTGGCTCTTCAAGGAGATGGATCATGACTGGTGCATTATTTTTTTGGTGAATCCAAGTATCCCTCGTCCTAGAGCCAAGGTCTAAGCAATCGAGGTACTGAGATCCATTTAAAGTGTCGACTTCTCCCAACATATGTTTTTCCATACACTAACCAAGGATCAAACCCTTGACCACATGCTTAAGGGACAAGATTATCTACCGAACATACTACACCATGTTGATGATTGATGCATTTAATTTAGCAATGAGTTGAAAATCAAATTAACAAATCTTTCGTACTTAGCATACTTGGCAAACAAAAGCATTGGTAATACCACCCTTTCAATTCAAATTTCAATGCCAACTTAAGGTTGAAACTCAACCCCTCTTCAACCTAACCAACTGCCCCAACAAATCCTTATGCACACTATACACCGAGAAAATGTGTTTGATGCAACCAACCTGATCACCGTTTAAATAAATGTGCAAACATACCCAACAAACAATTATGAAAAGTAGGTTGGTGATGACAAGGAGCATCCATTAGATAAGAAACATAAATTGATATCAATTTTTTCAATATGATGAATTTTCTAGATACAAAGTTGGTAATAGTATATAGGGAATATGAAACTAGTATGGGACAGTAAGAGTTTCATAATCACCAAATCATCCAATTAAGAACAGTGACAATTCTACTAGTGACTTCTATGGAAAATAACATATGTAATACTTTGCTAGGAACCAAGAACCAAAAAGGGAAAGAAAAGAGATTTTATGGAATATTAGAAAGAAAATAACATGAAATAGGAGAGAAGTCTCTCCCCCGAGGGTTTCCCTTTTATAATAGAGTCACTGCTTTATTTCCCCAAAGGTTTACTAATCTCAATGCCTTCTCTTACCCTAGTATCCTCCTATTTATAATATGACGAGTCTGGCCCATGATACCCTCTAATTAGTAACTGCTCTAATCCCCTTTATTCAATATCCTAACAATACCACCCCCTCAAAATCAACTTGTCCTCAAGGTTGCAATTTGGGAAAATTTTCCTCCTATGCAATAGGAGTTGAAAATAGTCTTCTCCTCCCAGATCCCAATGTTTGAAGCTTGATGAGCAAGCTATTTTTTCATGCAGCACCTCTTGGACCACCGTCATTGCAAAAGATTTTTGAGCTTTCCCTAACACCCTAGGAGCAAGGTTAGCTAGGTTGTGAATATGGGGAACACATAGGTCAGCAAAAACAAGAGCTATTAAACCTTGAGAAAAGCCTCCTGAAGTCTGGTTTGGGCTAATTGTGTCCCTCATCTTTCTTGTCCAAGAATAGGTCTTGCTTAGTGTTTTTACTAAACCCAAGAATAGGTCTTGTCATCACCACCCTTTGACACATTGTCATCAAAGTTCTCATCCCTCTTTGTCATTTTGCCAAAGATTTAGTCGTTGGTCCTGCCTTTTTCTATGGCTATCCATTGTTTCTTCATTAGCATCCCCCTTTCTTTGATGCAGGTTTCCATCTCAATTTGCTCTTCTTGCTTCAAGGTAATCATTCCTTCAAATAGGTGGCTATCATACATATCTTTGAATCTTTTGATTAAGGCTATGGAAAATGACTCCCAATTGGATTCGAGGTTATTTTGGCTCTAAACATAGAACCAATGCATTGCAACACCCTCCATGCTCATGAATGCATATTGCAACTTATGGAATAAAGGAATTTCTTGTGCTCAAAGAATTTTTCCACTCTCGCCAACCATCCAAGTCAAACATTACCTTCGAAAGCAAGTAATTCAACTTTCTTGACCCAAGAATGAAGAGGAAAGTCTTCTTGCTCGGACCCTTCGTTCTCCCCCTTTTCCTCTGTTGATTTCTCATCTTTACTCACAATTTTCCCCCTCAACAGGTAATGGCTCTTTTCATTTGTAACAACTCTTTGATGTAGTTCATATCAATCTTTAATTCTACCAATTGCAAACCTTGTTCACTAATAACTTTCTCCAATGCTCCAACCTGATTCTCCATCGCGATTGAGAATCCGGCACATCAGACCAATTATTAGGAACCAAGAATCAGAAAGGGAAAGAAAAGAGATTTTATTGAATAGTAGAAAGAAAAGAACAAGAAATAGGAGAGAAATCTCTCCTCCAAGGGTTTCTCTATCTACAACAGAGCCACTGTTTTATTTCCCCAAAGGTTTACTAATCTCAATGCCTCCCCTTTACCCTCGTATCCTCTTATTTATTGATGATGGCCCTAGCCATGATATCTCTAGCATAGAAGACTTTCCATCACACATCAGGATCTTTTAATAAACATTAACTACTTGCCACTCACTACACATGCAAAGAATTGACAATGGCAAAAAGAACATCCTACCACATAGCTTTGGGCATATTTTGACTGTAGCAAAATTCAAAATCACATCTAGTTAACTGCTCAATTATGCTATCATGAAAGGGAAATCAAAAACATACCAAGGCAAATTGGACATTGGACATCTTTACGAATTTCCAGGAGTTCTACATACACAAATCTGCAAACAGAACAAGACAATAAGCATATATTTACATAAACTTGATAGAAAGAACAATTGATAGTGAGATGTATGACACCTGCAAGTTTGGGTAGATAAAAAATCACAAGTCCCTAGATAGCCAAACAAATAAATAAATTTGGTAGCTTTTTCATGGTTGAGACTTGGGCACAGTTAATACTAGAAAATGACCATTCATTACCCATCTTGATCATCTAATTCTCTAAGCTATTGTAATAAATAAATTTCACACTTGACATCCACGTTTCACAAAACAGTTAATAATGTCAGATGTGACAGAAATGCAACTTCCAAACTTGATTGCAGTCTCATAGATATCCAGAGTCAACTTTTTCATTTTTTAAAATTTAATATACTTCCCTATATTGTAAACAACAAGTGACATTCTCAACCATTTTTCACCAAAAATTATATGATCCTTTTAAGACTGTTAAAGATAATGACTAAGGAATCACATATACTAAATGCACTTTTATAATAAGTCATAGATCAAAGTAAATCTTGCATTCCAATGAACATATCAATAAAATGATTCTTCCAAGAAAAAAAATCACAGTACCATTGTATTTTTGACACAATTGTATAGGAAAATGCTAATGCCATTGCAACTAAGAATTTAATATAGCGTTTAACATGATACATTATTAGTGTAAACTATAAAGGCTTTTATACTATTACAAAAGTCAACTATTTTCAATTATATGGAAATCTAAGAATAAGATTGAAAGATAGTGTTAAAAATCTTTCCAAAATCAGTGTAATTGAAGGAACATAATAAAGGTGTGTCTAAGGAACCAAATCAAGGCTACAGAGGGTTAGCATCTGTTGGATCGAATCACATACTTTGGGCATACCTTTTTCGCTCAGGCAAAGCACACCTTTAGCACTTTATTGATAACCAACTACAGAGAAAAATGCAAATATCCCAGCAATTTAACTTCCTATATGTTATTTTTAAGGATTGGTGTAACATAGCCAAAATGTTAAAAAAATAACCAGTTGCCTGTCATGTGTCCGTCTCTGGGGCTATTAGGCATTAGCAGCAAGCAGCTTAGGGTTAATTTACATGAAATAAGGTCATGCAAGGTAATCAAATATGGTGTTTCCTTCTTTTTCTAATGCCTCAAGGCCCCACCTGTGGCTCCTTTTGCCTTTAACAGCATTGGCCAAACATTAAACAAATGTAGAGGAAAAAAATCAATTTAAGCAATAAACACTGCTTTCAGCCGCAACGTCAATGTTTTTGGACTCTCCCCGACTACAGTTGTGGCCACATCAACCACATTTGTCCACAATTTTCCACAATGTCAAGGATCGCAAGAAAACTGCCACTGAGACTGAAATTTAAAGCCTTGCCTATGATTCAAAACTTTACCACTGCTACCATGCCAAAAGATACATGAAAATGCCTCAAACATTTTGGTTTTGAACTCTTGCCAGACTAATCAACACAATAGTAGTTTATATATGGCTACTAAGACCATTCTGATGCACATGACTTGGACTGTACTCTACCCTCCCTGTTAAAAACAACACAGTTCCAAAGTTGCAACCGTAGCAATAATAACACATGATTGTAGATGCTGATTGATGTATCTTCAATGCCGTAAAAAATGACATTAAGGATTCATATACTTTGGACTCAATAAAAAAAAAAAAAAAAAACTACGCTAAAACAACTACTTCTTTTGAGCAGGCAACGAACGAACAAGTTTCAAGCGTAAACAAGACGAAATTCCAAACATGCAAACTAACAACAAATCAAATGGGGGGATTCAGAAAATTCAGACACCCCAACTCAAACCGCACGAACAAGTGAAAGGAAATCTACCAAAATCCATAACTCAAACGTTCAAATTCAAAGGAAGAAACACAGAAATGGCAGAATTCACACGCAGCCTCGATCCAGAAACAGAGGCATGGAATCAAAACGCGAATCTAAAAAACCGCAGCAACAAAACACAAAACAAAAGTTTCGAAGCAATGCACGTGCGAGAGAGTGAGTGAGAGAGAGTACTCAGGTTTTTCTTCAGAGCCAGAAGATGGGGTTTCGTCGGAATCTGCCAAGAGAAAAGAAGAAAACTTGAGCACGCGAAGAAACCCGAAGGCAAAACAAAGCACGACCCAGTTGAGAAAAACCAATTGGGTCACCGAAAATAACACGTAATCACGAAGCAACAAAACGAGACATAAACCGAAAAAAAAAAAATGATACGTGACCCTGTGGTTTTTCCTTGTCGTTGATATCATGTTGCGCCGCTTCTTCTACTTCTTCTTCTTCTTCCTCCTCATCTTCTTCTTCTCCTTCTCCTTCTTCTCCTTCTTCTTCTTCTTGCTCATCCTCGTGGTGGTCCTCGTCATGTTCCTGCGGTTGGTCCTGTTGTTGTTGTTGTTGTTGCTTCGCATGTCGAGAATGGAAGAGGTTTTGCTGCGAAGTGTCTCCTTCGTCAAGAGACTCGGGCAAGGAACGCTTCTGGGCAGGCATTGCTGCTTAGAGACAGAGGGATTCGCGAATGCTATGCTATGTGTGCTGCGGAAGAAGAACAAGAACAATGAGATTGAGATTTTGGTTGAGCTATTATTATATAGTATTTATTACTAAATAAACCTTCAATTTACTCCAAAGTATATCTCTCTCAGTAGTACACTAATACTACTCTCTAAAATTACTTATCTATATAATTAATATTTCAGTTGTATTCTTAAATTGATATTTTTACTAATATTTTGAAATCAATTTTAAGAGTTTTCTAATATTATAAAAATAAAATTTAATATAATTTTTAATAGAGAGAAAATTATTTATATATTTTTATTTTTGATACAATTTAAGAGATACATTACATTATAGATCAAATTAATGATTTACTCATTTATCATTTAAGTAAATAATATATACATTAATGAATAAAAAATTATAGATTAATTTTTATAATAAATATCTTAAAATAATATAATAACAATTGATAATATGAATTGTTTTACTTTTTGATAATTCATTGAAATTAAACTATTATCATTTATGTATTTTTGTGTGTGTTATTATGTTATAGATAATAATAAATATTAAGTTTAATTATGTTTTTAATTTTTAAAATTTAAGATAATTTTTTTTAATATTTTAAATTTAAAAAAATTATTTTAGTCTTTTAATTTAAAAAAAATATTTTAATTCTTCAAAGTTATTATTAAAAGTTTAAAATCAACTTAAAAAAATATTTTAATTTTTTAAATTTAGTATTTAAGATAAAAATGTATATTTTAAAGTTTGAGAAATTAAAATGATCTTTTTAAATTTTGAAGATCAAAATTAAATTTATTTAAAATTTAAAAAATTAAAAATTTAATTAAGTCTAAATATTATTATTATTTTAATTAATAATAAAAGTAGAGGTTGGAAGAACCGGCTTGCGGCAAGGTCAGAGAATAGAAAGTGTGCGGTATCGAAGCCTATTTTCGTAATTTCACGTAATGGGTCTTTTTTTGGTTGATTAACGTGTCTTTGTTCTTTTTTTTTTTTTTTTTTTTTTTGAAGATGAACGTGTCTTTATACTTGCTACTTACGTTTGTTAATTTGTCTGTCCCACACTCGTAACTCGTTGCACCGTCTCATTTATTTCTCCCTTTTTTTCTGCCTTATTCTAAGGTCTTTTTTTGCTTCTTTTCTTTGAGCCAATTTCTTTTGGTTTGGATCGGGATTTATTAGGCCATGGAAGCTTGGTTTCTTGGTTTGGGAAAGAATAATGCACTTTTTGTTTTAAAAGTAAAAGTTTAGGTGAGGAGAATGGGAATTATCTTAATTTAATGTTTGAATTATACAAATCTAACTCGATGATGACTAATTAACAAAGTCTAACACTGAATCTCTCAACACATGTCGATTAAGATTTAATTCTTAATTCTATGTGTAAAAATACCTTATTCAGAGAGATAAAATATTTTTAGTTTACACAACAAAAAGAAAGAAAGAAATAAAATAATACTCATTATTGGTTGACACAGTTTTGATGATAAGTTAAATTTACTTTTAACACTGAATTTAAGTTTTATAATCATTACTTTAACTCAACAACAACAATAAAAAAGTTGTCACTCTAAGAAACTTCTTCGCTCATGGTTCGATATTTTGGTGTCCTAAGCGTAGAGGAATCACACCAATCCATCCCGAACTTGATAATTAAACTCTACTGCGGTGATGATACTGTAGGGGAGGTCCTACAGAAAAATAGCTCGCCGCCAGGATGATAAAAAGCTTAACACCTCTCATTCTTATTTTATTACTTTTTCAATATTGAAAAAAAAGTAATAAGAATGAAAAATGAAAAGGTCGTCTTATTCAAAACCCCAACCAATTATAAAATCCCCTATCTCCCACTTCACACCTCGGAACGCACCGTTCTTATAAAACTTTAGTTAATTATAACCTTCAACTTAAAAATTATTTTCTCAACTATACTTGTAAGATACTCAATCAAATAAAAAAATATTATTATAAACCTTGCACTAAACAAAATGTCATATACAAGAAAAAAATATGAAGTGTTAAGATTGTTTAGGTTAATACTAACGGATGTATTTATTATAAGGTTTAAATTAAAAATGTAATTGGATCATTTTTATAAAATTTAATCTAAAATATTTTTGTATTATTTTTTATACAAATATTTTTTATTAAAATTAATTTTAAAATGAGGCGATATTAAAAAAATATGATTTATTAATGTTTGTTTAAAGAATAATTTTAAAAAAATTAATTTAAGATAAATTTAATATTTTAACTAAATTAATTAAAAATTTTAATCTTAATAAATTATTTATTTAGATTCTATAATAAGAATAAAAAGTAGGTATAATTATTATGTAAAAAAAATTAAATTATTAAGATAGACTTTGTAGATAAGAATACTTTTTACTCTAAAATTGATGTACTAATAATATATATTAACAAAATCACATTAATATGATGTATGATACTATTAGTATAAATGCAAAACATCTATTTAATAATTTTATTTTATTAAATAAAAAATAATTGACACTCTTTTATTAAAATTTATGACTTTTTTTTAAGTTTAAACAATGTTTAGATTACTATCTAAATTCTTGTTATGATGATTTAAATGTAACTTTAACACATAATTAACAAAATATTTATATTATAAACACACATTCAAGACCTGAGAATGGTAACTAAAAACATCTTCTAAACAAGTCTATAAAAAAATATTATTAATAATGTAAATTGAACAAAAATATTTTAAAATAAAATATATTATTTTAGAGGTTACACACATTTTTACATAAGATAATATTACTTTAGCAAGATAGGATATCATGGACTATCAAACTGTCTAAGTTTGAATCAACAAAATATTCACTCTAAATAAAAAAAAAATACTTATAATACAGTGATATATTTAAGACTTCTATTTGAAATCATGATTAAATTAGAATAATCATATATCAATTAATTCACATATTTAATGACAAACAAAATATATACATTGATTCTTAGAGTTTAATTTTAATATATTAACAATTATTTAAATGTCATCATAAATATAATTTTTAACATAATTATTAAAAATCAATAACTTTAAATTATATAATAATATTTAATTAAATAATAATACATAAAAAATCATCTTTATACGTATAATATGTTCCAGTTAAATTTTCATCCTTATCAAATGAATTTATTTTTTTGTAGTTTTTTTCTTTTCAATGTTACATATACAAAGTATTTATTAGCCTTTTTTATTATTGATGTTTGTTGAGAAATTTAATTGACTATCTTGAATAGAGTTTTATTTTTTAACATTATGTTATTTGAATAAAATTGGATTAAAAATTCTTAAATAATGTGTTAAGTTCATGTATTAATAATATAAATGTCATTAATTTAACTTTTAAATTATGTAAAATGGTATTAGATTGATTTTTCAATTAAGACTTTGTTGCATTATAATTTTTCATTGAATTAAAAATACTAATTTAATGGTATTTTATACCATAGTAGGAGTAAATTAATAATTTTAAAAATATTTAATTATATTTTTAGTCTTTTTATATAATAATTGTGTAATTTTAAAAAAAACTGTGTTTTTTAAAGTAAAAATAAAAGATTTACTCACCGTTTAAATTAAAGATTTTGGAGCGGTTATTTTTAAGAAAAACAATAATGATATTTATGTAGATTTTATTCTTACAAATACTTATAAACTTTAATCTGGAGAAAAAAAATCACAATGGGACAATATATTGTTCAATTATTTACTTAAGAGTCTAAGGGAATTTCTAAGGATATAGTTTATATAAATATAATTATAGTGTTTAAAAATAAATTGACCAGGACTAACTTAAATAAATATGTATGATCAAGTTCTCAAATTATATATTTATTGATTTAAATATTTAACCAAGAAAATTTTGCAATATATACTTAGATCAATTTAATCATGTAAATACATATATAGCATATTTTATAGTATACCAAAGGAAGAAACAAAGGAAGAAAGCTGAATCCAATAACTAGGAAAATATTTCTAACATGTAAGTCTATCACTATAATTTCAAAAACTTAGTAAGTGATTGTTATATTATGGCTCGGCATACTATGCTATCACCTAGTCAGTAGTGTATATCATGTATACTGTGCTTTCGTATACCTTAAATTTAGATATTTTTTAATATAAAGATGATAATAAAATTTACATTAATGATAAGTTCAAACTAGTAAAGCTCTTTAATCATGTAATAACACAATATTTAGAAGAATTTATAATCATGTTATTCGAGATTAATGATATGATTTTTTTATAATATTTAATTATAATTATGATTATTTATGCTAATAATACTTTAATATATAAAATCATTCACCATATAATTTAAAATTGTATACCTAGTTTTTATTTTAATTTATTTTACTATTTTTATTTGTAGACAGATAATAATAACTTATGACCTTTGTTATTTGATTTAACTTTAAAAAATGATATGTTATTCAAGATTCAAATCACCCCATTTCAACATAAAAGTAATTGAAAAATTTATACAATTAAGATGATGTTTAATGAAAATAGTTTAATTGAGCAATTCAAACAACAACATAGCATAATTATAAATAGTTACAAATAAAAAAATTTAACATCTCTAAGTGTGACCATTTTTGTATATGATTAAGTGTGGCCATTTTTTTATATGATTATTTATAATCAAAAAGACGAGGAAAAAAATTTAGAAGTACAAATAACTTCATTGAATGTTGAGTTGTCTCAAGTTAAAGAGTTTAAATTCTCATAAAATAATTTATAATTTTTTATAATTTTTTCAAATTTATATGTTATTAATTTGAATATGGTATTTACTTAAAATTAAATAATAAATATTTTAACTATATGTTTAAGCGAATAAGAATAATTTTTTAAAAACCAAAATAATTACACAATATATGTATATTTAAAAATCACATCAAATGCATGAATTATGTGGATAAATTTAACTTTTTACATGTTTTTTAATGTTATTTTTTATTATTTAAGTAAACTGGTGACATTGACAATATTTCAATAAGTTAGAAATTGAATAAAATGATTATTAAAAGTACTCCATACACTTAAAAATTGGAGAAGAGGAATATTGAATATATAAATTATCCAAGTTCTAACTATCACAATGGGAGTTAAGATTAAGAAGGAGACAAGTCAATAAATTTCATAGGACTAATATGTTTTATTTAATTTATTGAGATACTTTCAAAGGTTTAATAATTTTGTTCGAGAGGTATGAAAAGAATTTTTTAATATGTGATAATTTATTTAGGATTTTCATTTACAATTAAGAATTATATTTGATTATCTTTTAAAATATTTAATTTTTTAACTCTCAATCATTTTGTTTATTTAAAACAATTAAAGATTTTCTTTTTTTAGAATTCTTCAAACTAATATTATTTTTTAAATTTTTATCATTTTAAATTTTATAAATTCAAAAACTTAACTAATATTTATTAAAAAATAATATTTTATTGAATACAAAATAAATATATAACTTTAAATGTTGTATACAAGAAAGTATTTCCAAATTTAAAATAAAAAAGTTTAATATTATATATTTCATTATCTATAATTTTAAGTTTCATAAAATATTATAAAATATATTTTTATTAATTATAATTACATTCATCTTATTCTATTTGAAATTGCAGATGTTGAAGATACTCAAATATAATATGAAAATTTATATTAAAAAGTTACATTATATGTGTTCGTGATGTTTTTTATCTTTAAATTATTTTTTCATCTTTTGTAAAATTAGTATAGGTGATTGTGACACCTTATTGTTTTGAATATTATTTTATATTTATTTCTTCTATTGAACATAATAATGTATTCTTGACTTATTTATATCATATTTTTTGCATAATTTATTTATTTATTATTTAAACATGTTTATATTTAATCATTGCATAATAAAAAATAAATTTCATTAACATGATATATTAATCTAATAGAATAATTTTTATTCAAAATTTAAATTTAAATCTATTTAAATAATATTGAATATTAATTTATAGTTTATAATTTTTCTTATGCATCACATGGGTAAATATACTAGTAATCAATGGATAACAAAAAATCAATTGGCCTTGAAATGCACTTTAAGAATAGACAATCTTATCAAGAAATCTTCTTACATTATTGAGACTTCTGAATTGTCAAACAAAAGATAATTAATGAGAAAGACATAAGGAATGATGCCATGTGTAGGTACCGCTTTAAGGAAGGATCTTTGAAGTGATGTACACTAAATATGGGATAAATGACAATGGTGGGTTGAATGAAAGGTAATTAAAAAGGAAAAGGAAGAGGATGATGAGGTTCTCAAATCATATGTTAATCTTGGACTTGTTGTAATTGTTATTATGTTAAATATGGGAAAAATTATTACAATAAGAATAACACTTAAATAACTTAAAACCTAATGAAAGAATGAGATGACTTATTTAATTAGTATAACAACTTTAACTTGGAGAATAAAAAATGAGACAGAAAAAGATAAATAATTTTAATATACATCTTTTTACTATACAAAAGTTGTACTAAAGTTTGAACGTATAATTTTATACATACTATCTCAACCCACATTACTAGTTTAATCCTAGTGGGTAATGTCTCTTTTTTAATTGCATTTTGAAAAGAATATATCTTTAATATAATGTAAAAATTTCATTCTCTAAATGGTTAATGAATTTTTAGATTTAAAAATTCTTATAAAAAAGAATGTATTAAATAAAAGTCTTTATTTAATAGTTTAATTTTTTTATAATATAAAAAAGAATCATGAATAACGTTAATATTTTTTGATAAGAAATAATTCTTGATAATAACTTGAGTTTTTGACCTAATTGGTCTTGACAAAATTATCTAGAAGCTTTGTTTAAAAAAATTAAATCTCATCATACTCACACCTTAATTTAAAAATAAATAAATGAATATATTTATTAAAGGACAGGTGCTATTAGAATCAAGCACTATCCCACTATAAAAAGATAGGTGTTGGTACTTTCATTAGTAAATCCTATTTATCTTTCAAAGTTCAATCCTTAATGAAGAAAAATTGGAGATCTATTCAGACTGTTCTACCTTTCTCAAACGGTATATCCTGCTTTATTCAGCTAAACAAATCAAGTCCACTGTCCACACCGTTCTGAATTATTCTTCCCTTAATTACAGCAAAGGCAAAACTACTTATAGCTATAACAAAAGGGGGGCATTATGGTATCAAAGAGTCTTGTTATGAAAGTTCAGTTACACCATGCATATATTTGCCAATGTGGTCGCTTCTAAAATTAGTTGATTCATAAGTTCCTCAACAACAAAAGAGAAATATTTATACTAAAGTTGACAAACCATTAACTACAACCTATAAGCTACAACAACACAAAAACATAACCTCATTCCATACATGGTAACCTGCAAAGAGTTCAAGGCAAGTGGGGTTGTGACTAGCATTTTAAGTTCTAACGGGTAAGAATCACCAGACTTTGCATTTGCTTTATTCACCTATCATAGTTTACATACTTTATGATGTAAAACATAAATTTTCTGTAGCAAAAATTTTTGTCCTACCAACAAACAAAATAGAGTTTTAGAAACTTGATAAATAGGCATGTATGCTATAGTAAGAATAAGGAAAAAAGAATCTTGCTTCTTCACGTGTCTAAGAACCTTTTATTATAGTTATTTATTGCTAAAATTTAATTTTACACAAGTATGATTTTACAAAAAATAAAATAGAAATCACAAAGTGTATTGTAAGAAGTTTCTACTATACCAAGAGGTGGATCTCTCGCACGAGAAGAAATGCGGATGTGCAGGAATTTTTAATATTAACATAATAATTCTCTAATCTAAAAAAATATAAATTAAAATTATTTAGTAAAATTAGTTAATAAATATAAAATAATATAATTAATTATTTGATTAAAAAAAATTAATAAAAAAATAAAAAAATAACTTATAAACTAGTTCATTTTTATAAATAACTTTAAGTAGCTTATGAATATAAACTAGAAACTATTAAAATAAATTTACATATCAAACGAAACTATAAGCTAATAAAAGAAACTTATAAACTCTTTAACTGTCATATTAAACACACTTGTATATCAAATAAATAGATTTATGAATTTTTTTAGTATTTTACTTAACATATTTGATAGCATCGTTGTGTATTAATATTGTCAATTTTTTTATATAAAAAATGCAAGTATCCTACGTAAGAATGACTCCATTCAAATATAATAAAATCATCATAAATAACAAAAATTTTCTTTAATTATTTAACACGATTACATATCATTTCTTGAACTAGATTAATTAAATTGAAACAAACCTATTATTAATACTTTTTGATATATTTTTTAAAAAATAAAATAAGTAAACATTATAATAATTTAAATAAATAGTATAATGTAAAAAATATCCAAAAGAGATAATAAGATCCTACATTATGTAAAAATAAAAACCAAATTCAATAAATATTTAAGAGTAAAAAAATAAACAAAATATAAAAAATTAAAAGTTTAAACACTGCTTGAATTAATATCTCACAAAATATTTTAGGTTACTAAAATAAAATTATTTATCAAATATACTAGTATGATAATACAAACTTTTTAATTAATAAAATAGTTACGACTCTTGTCAACAACACATATTCTGCATGAAGTGTTATGGTTTTATCTCCTTTTGGAGTTATTAATTGTATGAGAAATTATTGTATACTCATTATTTCCGTTTTTATTTGTTTATTTATAGAGATTATATACAAATTAAAAATATAACTAATATTCTTAATTATATGAAAATTATTTTCAACCATTTATTAAGTCCACATTTATATTAAGCCCATAAAATATTTAAAAATCATATAGAAATAGTAATATAATTGAAAAACATTATTATATTAGTTTAAAGTTTAAAAAAAATAAATGAAAAATATTAATACCTTTATAATATTGGTTAGAAAAATTTTAAGTACTTTTTATAAAAAAATAAAATTAACTAAGATTTTAGTTTTTAATTTTTTTTAAATTTAA